>JANCMC010008574.1:251047-276609 GCA_024363005.1 Charaxes varanes | reverse complement strand
CGCACACACAAGGACGCACACACACACACACACATACAGTGTCTCATTCCATGAAAATAATTTTAGTACCCTACAGTTAAATTAATTTGACTACTATTTATTTGAATTGTATCGTCGGAAGAGCCAGTCCTACTGGCACAGGTTTTATACTTAATACTAGCGGAACCGGCAGACGTTGTCCTGTCCGAAGGTTGGGTTACTTAGTACATTCTATTATCCTATATTATTTATTATACCTCTTCCCGTTCCGTATGTTAGTATAGATAAATAACCTAGATAGCGACTACAGCGCCATCTTCCGGGCTAATTTATGAATCCAAACCGTCCAGGGCGCCACCCAAACGCATACAAAAAAAAAAACATTCGTATCGGGCTAGCCGTTTAGAACTTCAGTGACATACACACGTACAGTAGAATTATATATATAAAGATAAGATCTCTACTATTTTGTATATTGTAAAATTTAAACAAATAAATTATCATTTCATTTCCATAGAAAACCGCCACAAAGCAAATTTATATTACACATTCTTGTATGTCATATGTTTAAAACTATACATTGTAATTTCACTATATTTATTCATGCTCACAACAGTACTACAAGTCATGTGTGACGTTTATTCATTTCAATAGACTATTGAAGATTTATCTCCCAATTATATTTACGTTAAGTACACCAGCTCTTTAAAATAAAAACAACTACAAAACGTGGTTTAATTCTCATTACGACACTTGCATGCAATAACAGAGCTATTTAAATCCAACCCTAACCTTTTTTTATTAAATAAGTACTAGATATATATATATCATATTCTCATAAACTTTTTACTTTATATTACAAGGGGCAAAAGGCTGGTCGCCTAAATTACTACCGACGCCTATTGACATCTGCACTGCCAGGAGATTCGCAGGCCGGGTTTTGGGCCACTGGGATCTCTCACAAACAGCACAACACGCGACAACAATACCATCACTTGACGTGACAGCATTGCTGCCATTTGTCGCCGATCTTATGGGAGAGAGATGTACTGATACCCGGACGCGCCAAACCAATTTTTTTTTAAATGTTACAAGGGGCAGGAGTAGGTGGTAAGTGACTACCGACGCCCATTGACATCTGCTCCAACAGAAGACTCGCAGATGCGTTGCCGGCCTTTAAATAGCGGTATAGGCAACCAATTCGTCTACAGCGGCAAGTGTGGCGCTACCTCTAATTAAAACTTCAACTAAGCTTTAAAAGGTTGTATTACGAAAGAATACGAAAATATCTCAGCAGCGTCATGGTCTCAACTGGAGATTTAAGGAATCTCTCTCCATCCTGTTGAGCTATTGACGCCCTAAAGTCCATAAAACGATAAGCATAGTAAATCGCATAGCATTTAAGTATGCACTAGTACAGCCTTTGTTGGGAAATCCTTTTTTTTTAAGAAGGCGTTTAATATTCGAAAGCTTTATAGTAAATTGGATGGGGATTAAAAAAAATTGTATCACGATTAAATAAAAAATAAAGTTTGCTGTATTTTTCAACAATTTCATAAACCCATATAGCACTTATTTTTCTTTACTAGAGCTACCTCAAGTCCCCAGAACATATCCAAACTTGAAGTCAATCAATTGACATGTTTTTATGAAAATTTTTTGTTCCAATTTCAGTTCAAATTTTGTTTTCGATTTATAAAAAAACAGTAATAAATGGAGATCTTAAATTCACAGATTTTAACTATGTTTCTAGTACTGATCAAATTCTAGCATAAAATTAATAATACAGCTTACATAATCTAAGCACTGAATAATAGAAAAAATAATCGCTTGGATAAAATATTTTGCATTGTAATAATATAAACAACGATACATCATAAATTTACTGTAATGATGACTCAACTTTATCCTCGTTACTTTAATGATTGCATAAAATTTTCAAATCACTATTACATTCAGTGTGTAATGTACATACTTAGTAATTACTGAATAGTAAATACAATTAAATCTTTCAATACATGACATAAACAAATAGTTAATTTTTGTTCATTGTTATAGCTAACTACCATGTAATTTAATTTTGTTAATCGAGATATGGACACTTAACTTGAAGTAGGTACACGATTCTAGTTTTAGATTTTGGTACCAATTCTGACGAAAGGAATTATAAATTATTCTTTTTGACCTGTAAGCCTCAGGAATATTTACATTTCCTTTAAATTACAACGATTATTTCAAGTCTTAATCATTATTTTCTCTCATAGATTGTAATATAAATAATCTTCCTGTCCACATACTTGTTAGTTTACGTCCCGACGTGCTTACCTTTTGCACTTGTCGCGTTGGTAGCTTAGTATCTTGTCTCATTATAAATAAAATTGTAATTTCTGTTATTAAAATGTTTTACATTTATAGTTACTTTTTCACAATTAAAAGAACTCAAAAATTCAAAACAGCATTATGAGATTCTCATTGTCAAGTGTCACAGAACACACTCTAGGTCACTAGCGAGAGCTCTTTGTATAGATAATATTATTAAAGTGGCTTCGCACGCACTATTATGCGCAAAACATTTCGCCAGTGTCATGTGATACGGAGAAGGTATTTAAGAAAGTAAGCGGTAATTTTGAGTTTAAAAAATACATGACATTAGATAAAAAAGGAATTAATGCAAGAATATTACAAACAAAACAAAAAAAAGTAAACAACGAAGAGAAAAAAAGAAGAAAAACACAAAAGTACTCGATTAAAACAAAATAAATATAAAACTAATCAATACAAAATATTATTCTATATTGTTTTAAAATTTATTTGTATAGGTATCTTGACCTAAAATGACAGCATGCGCAAGTAGATGTCAGTTGAAGTGCGGCCACCGCGTAGTTAAGCTTGCCACACAAGATATGACAGCCACGACCACTCTGTCAAGAGTGTAGCGACCAAGAAGAAGAAATAAGGGGAACATAAAATAGTTACTTTTATTTCTAAACAAATAATAACTAATTATGAAACATCAATTAAATTAACATGATTTGACATTAATGTGCAACACCATATTTAAAGTTTAATGAAAATTTAAACTTTTAATACGATCATTTTCAAAATTTAATAATAACATATGTATATTATTAACTTTAAAAATGAACGTATTTCCATGACAGTTATGCTAGCTATTCTGCTCGAACATTGATAAATATCAAAAATGTAACATTTTCTGGAACCTGATAAAATCAAATAGGAATTTATGCATTTCTGTTATCACATCAATTTGATAAGACTATTTAGAATTTTGTATTAGAAAATTTCATCATAATCGGCCATTTAAGGGGAGATCATGAACATATAGAGGGTTCATATAATATAAAGATAAAGTAAAATTATTTTAGGAGGTTTAATGTCTCCCAATAAGTTTCATATCAAATGCATTGAATCATAAAGATACTGGCTGAAAAATAATCGACTGAATAAATCTGAAAAAAATGCCCATCTTTTTATACTATCGTAAAACTTTGATATTTCATATTTAGCAAGAAAAGATTAAAAGATGGAAATATGCAGCGATTACGCACCTTGCTCAAGTGAGTTATTGAATCCCTCGTGGTTATTTAGTGCTCCCGCATTTGCTCGGGCACCAACTTAACGCTCTTACGGTAATGAATCACTTTCCCCTCGGTGCAACAATCTACTATTAACTTTTTTCTACCAGAGCATATTAACCCGGCAAGAGCAAAGGTAAAAACGCTGACAGTAACTAAGAGATCGGTAGAAAATACCCACACTATAAATTTATTTTTCGGTACGATCAGTTTCTGTTTACATACATAGATAAAAGGGTAGACTTTGATAAGTCCATATAATAATAACTGCTTACCGCGACTTCGACCGCGGAAACTTAGGAAAGCCCTAATCTATTTCTTATGAATTTCTTCTATCTTACAAACACTATAAACTACGCCTTAACAGATTTCATCCTTAGACAGACAAAAGGGTAGAGTGATTTATTTTTATTTGAATTCAATTTACTTCGTGTTTAATGAGAATGGTGCGAAAATATTTATTCATTATTTCTTTAAAAATAATGTAACTTAAGCATAGCGTATTTTATTTATAGATTGATCTATTTAATTCCCAAGTTTTCAATCAGAGTACTGTAATTCTGGCTACTGAATGGAATAGTACTTTTAAAACGAAGAACCTTCGAAAATTTACTTTAGAAATCGTAAATTTTGTCACTTAAGTATTAAATAATGATTTAAAAATATTCATATGACGCCCACAAGTGTTTCTGAACGTCTATATGAATAAAAATATTTCACTTTGACTTTGACAAAACTACTTGGGTATAACAGACCCAGCCCACTGCACAGGGGAATTGAAAATAAAGGAGATGTTGCTCGAATTCGAACTCACCTTAAATTCAATTTGGCTTTGGCTAGCACACCGGACTTTGGTCGAGATTTTGACTTTAGACTATTTATAATTAAACCCCCTAATTTCTGCTAGGAATTTTTCCTGGTTACGCCCTGTTTTTTTTTAAATATTAGAATAAGTTTTAGGTATTGTAATGGCCATTGGCTGGCAGATTTCTATAAAGTTAAGAAGAACTGACCGTAAGCTCGTTATGTGCATTTTAATATGACTTATACGAAAACATGCATGGAGGCAATTTACACTTCGCGCGCGTTGCGTCGCTTTCGGCACGAGCTTTCGTTGGCGCTTGCGTTGTGGAATAACTGTTGTTTGTTGCATAAGCAATGTGCTTACTTGTGTTAAATGTCAGATTGCGTCAAATCGTGTACGAGCCGTCGAACGTATTATGTAATTAATACGCAATTAATAATTTTATATAGATAATATTGTTTTCGTGGGAATGTTTGAAAACTAGAGAGACAATGAAACTTAATAATTTGTTTATAATGTAAATTTGTGTCAAATTTAGTTAAAATACAATGATGTCGTTATATTGTTATGTTTAACAATGTAATAAAAATTGTTATGAATAATTCTAAATAAAATACATTAACTTATATGATGTTTAAACAGTTATTTCTTATAAAGAATAATAATAACAGAGCCTTAGAATGTATACGGTCATAACGTTTGCATGATTTCAATTCATTTATAAAAGTCGGACGATCCTCAAATGCCTTGCCTGACTTTGCCGCAATTCAGCCAACTTAAGGGTATGTTGGAATGTGGAGAATGTCTCACAGTCAATCAACGCGGACAGGGGAATTTACAATAATTACAATATAATTCGATAAATGTTGACCCATTTATTTTATTTGGCATGTTGCTAAAAACAAAATGAATATTGCCACCATAAAAAACACTGTTGGATTTTTTAGATTACAGTATATATACATAAAAAAAAAACAAGAAATACAGTGTGATTGATGTGATAAAAGAATATACTATGTTTGCCTTTGTCATGTTGTATTCAAAACATTCTTATCGTGAAGTATAAAATTATGCGTGGCATCAGTACATCAACAATTTATAGATCTTATACGGTATTGGGAAAACTAGGGAGCAATACGTCTTTTTATTTTACACCACCACATGCTCGTAACTTCTTTGCCATATCAACATTGGCAATTTTTTGACAATTTAGAAGCAAGATCTCCCATCATTTCAGCAATAAAAACTACATTATGTAAAAAATCATGTAAATTCTAGACAAAATCAAATAAACCCTTCCAATTTATTAGTATTCTCTAGTGATACTCCTACAAATTCTAATAAAATAAAATCTTTAACGTATGACCAGTGTGTCGTTTAAATATGAGACTTTTTCTTACATGAAAATATATAAAAAAATAGAGTTTTGACAGGTCATCAGAATATTTTTTGGGTTCCGTAACTAAAAGAAAAAAAGGGACCCTTATAGAATCACTTCGTTGCACTTTTGCCTGTATGTCTGTCTGTCTTTTTCTCAGGATCGCGTTGAAATTAATACCAAATACTGAAGTCTGCAGTCTCTTGAATCTGTGTAAACATCAACCCTCTAAAACTACGCAATAAAAATTTATGGCCGTTTATCTCACATTTTCTATACATTTGCAAAGGGAACCAAAACCTACCTACAAGAAGTTTTATCTTAAAGGCCAGGTACGGAGAAAAATCCGGAAACTGAATTTGTTGTTGCACCAAATACAAAAATTGTTGTGATTTTCATATTTTTCGGACTAAAATCTAGGTCTGTCGGTTTATTGTTATAATTTGCAGTACCTTAATTGCACTAGTTTGACAACTGCTACATCGAATGACACCCTACTTGTTAATATATATCTACAATCGATTTTATTAGATTCTTTTATACGATGGTTTTAGTAGTCTCATATAAATGTCTGTAAACAATTTTTATTGCATACCTTTCCATAAAAAAAAAAACTAACATTGCTTCTCCATAGTTTTTTAAATATTATTTGCACGTTTTTGTTTGGTTCGTTGTGATTTTTGTTTTAGCTTAAAGATAGCTTTTCCAAATTTACTAGATTTTGAGTAGATAGTACTCATCGATTGCGGCGGTTTTCCACGTTGGTAATCAGGATTTGTAAATTATTTTTATCAATTTTTCGTAACGCTAGTATTACTAACTGAGCTAGCCACAGTCCTCTCTTAAACTTGCAAATGCACTGCGAATGCTATATTTGTTATAATTTCTAATGTGGATATATAACATGGCAATTGAATTCTTTGCGTATTTGCGATATTTTCCTTAACAATAGTTTTTTAATACTTTCTAGAGATCTAAAAGATTTCTGTATCCTAAGATTTTCGTATTGCCAACTTCAAGTTCCAAATTGTAGTTTTAATCACTTAGGCACATTCTTATGTTGATTATTTGTTATGCAATATATTATAATAATTTAGACTGGACCGTTGGCGCAGTGGGCAGTGATCCTGCCTTCTGTTCCGGGGGTCGTGGGTTCGATTCCCACCTCGAGTCTGGGTGTATTATCCACATGTATGTATTTATATATTTCCAAAAAATATGTTAGTGGTATAGTTTTAATGGTAATAAAATGTTTATTGCATTTTTTACATAATTCGGTATCATATCTCGTTTTGAATTTATTATTTTTTATGTGATGTTTTTGTCACATTGTATCGGAATTGCGGTTGTATATAGTGTTATAGATTTTAAAATGCGACTTTTGTGTGGTATGCAGAACTTGTTTTTATTACAATAAACTGATTGAAAATCTCAAAATGTTTGATTGTTAATTTTGTTTACTCTATTTTTTTCTTCAGGGAAAATGTGCGGGGGCACCGTACATTCAGCCGAATTGTTAAGACTTTAAATAAGATTAAACTATCAAAGAAAATTGTACTACATTTAGTATGATCACTTCGTTCTAAAAAGTTTCTTTCGAATGGAAATTCGTATAGGTGCTACTGATTCTATAAATTCATTTATGCCTAAATCTTGCGGTTAAAATCCTATTTAAATCAAACGGACGGAAGAATAGTCGTATTCAGTGAAATAGTAACGTGAAAAACATACAGTCAATTACAAATCGCAGATGACCTTTTAATTTTATTTATTTTTATAAAACTAATTAGTTTCCCATTACTATATTTCGGTGTACAATATTGTATAGTGTTGATATTGGTAACAGGAGGTGAGACTAGAAGATATGAGCGAGGAGGACGCCCGCGCGGAACGCAAACGGCGCCAGAAATTAGCACAAGAAGAGTTTCGTTTAAAGCAATTGATGAGACAGAAAGATATGGGTTAGCGATGTTCTACTTATTATTTGATGTTTCTCACGGAGGACTTATGGTAGGGTAGTATGGCGAGTGTAGAATGATTAGGTCAAAGTGTTTGTGCATTTCTGTCCTGGAAGACTACAAAGTACTACAAAACTTTGTGCAGCTACACAAAGTCCCTGGCCAAACTCCATGATCACTCAAATGAAGCTATATCTGGCTCCCGCATTAAAAATGATAAAATGCAATTCAACTCCCTGAAACAAATGAAAATTTGCTTCGTTGGATTTTATTTCACAACGTGCTTCTTGTTTCAGAAACATTCAATGTAAAATCTATCGTTTCTACGGCAGACGTTACCAGTCCATTGCCACTTAAATAAGCGTGTATATTTCCAAAGAAACGGTATTCTTTTCCTTGCCTTTTAGTTTTCTACGTTATTTGCAGGAATAAACGTTTATATCGAATATCTACGAGCGAACTTCCGAACATTTATTGAATCTAATGCTAAGCTGTCTTCAAGCCAGAAAATTTGCTCTTAGACTCAGATTCGATCGTGCATGAAAACTAACAGATTTCTTTCTCTAGCTAAATATTATCTCAAAATATAATACTTATATGATCTTGCGAACCCTTAGAGAAGTAAACTTAATTATTTATTTTAGTATTTGAATAAGGTCGTGGCCTAATCAGTAGTTGGGATATGAGTCGATCGCTAGGTTAAGTAGCTCTTGTTGCGATCGGGTGATAGATGGATGACCCATTTTATCACTGGTTTATATTTGATATCCTCCGTGTTTAGGAAGACACGTAAAACAGTTAAACCCGTGTGATATTAGTCGTAAGGTTGCAGAAATCGTGGGCCTAATGAAAGACGCCACGTTAGAAGCCGAATTCTCCGCGGAGATGTGCGCGTTGACACAACACCTTAATAATTTCTTAATATTTTTATGTTATTTGTAACTTGCTTGCTTGTAATAAACATCGTCCAAGTCATCTCTACCAAATATCATTTGAATTAAAATATTAATGAAATAATGTCTTGTTACAATATACACTTTAATAGAAGACAACCAATATTGAGTTTCCATTTTTTTAACATATGATATATATATTTTAACATCTGTAATATCATATTACTTAGCACATGCATTGTGCGTAACGAAGATTTAATACGAGGAGAAAAAGGGTCCGCACTGATGTGTAACAAAATGGAACATTCAACCGGCGGGCGGTCCGATCGAGTATAACATTTTTTAAACATGTTACACGCTTATGACGCATAATGATTTACTAGGGGATATACTCGACGCGTTTCCTGACTGTCTACATCCGCAGATAGTTACTTCTCATACCATAATCTATACAATTTTAGGTAGGAGGTGTATGAAATTTGGCACAATTATAGTTCATGAAAACGAGGGTGTGCAAATAATTTATTTTCTTATAATATGCAATATTCATGTATTAAATTATTACAAGAAAACCACACGGCCACAGCAATTCCAAACGGTTTACGTGATTTAGATAAACATGTATGTCTTTTGCTAAAAGGTTGTATCAATGGTAAATAAATATTGATTGTTAAATATTACAATGTCCTTTAGCCAGAATTTGTATATAGGTTTTTGTTTTAGCATATAGCACGCAAATCTAAGTGGCTGAATTTCGACCACTAGGCAATCTCTAGTAGTAATAAATAGTTCCATTTTTTGTCTTTAATTTAATGTATATTTAATATTATAGAAAAATTTCTTTGTACTTTTTTACGTAACGAGCCATTAAGCATCAATAGAATATTATCCACAGGAAGAGTCAAATATTACTTCTATCATTCTAAATCGAATATTATTATACAGTCATTTCGTTCCAAAACGTCTCTAATAGTAAGTAAGTAATTATACACATAAACAATTTACTTACTATTATACCGGAGCCAAACAGCTCAGTGTTTGTACATTTTTGACCTTGAAGTCTACAAAATACTTCAAAATTTTGAGCAATTACACAAAGTCTCCGACCAAACTACATGACCACTCAAATGAAGCTACATCTGGCTCCGGCATTACTCATTTATATTTATAAAACGTTGAAAGTGGTTTTATCAAAAAACAATGATCAAATGTTTAATAAATAATTATTGTTTCCAATAAAATTGTACGAGGACATTTGATATTTATCATCAGGTCAACGAGCATAATGAACACAACGAACTGAGTAATACTCCAAAGATATTACTTATAATAAACAAAGTAATCGTACAGATAATAAATTATACTTTAAGTAATGTTGTTATACGTACAAACAAAAAGTACTTGGTTATTTTTATGTATATAATAAACCTTTAACAAGAAAGCATTTGTTTAAAGATTTTTATAAACTCAAACACACACACACGTCACATCTAAACTCTTGTATAATAAATTGTTTGTTTTTTAATTTATTAATACTCTGTTACTTAATCAACGATTAATTAAGATCATGTTATAATATGATCTAAATTACTAAATGGACCTATTTAATATGAAGAAGACCAGCCTCCCGTAATACAGTTTTCACTTGTACGGATATGGGTGTGGACCCATCTTAGGCGTCATGCGGGATCTCTTTCGAATTGTCAAATATTTAAAAAGCTACCACTGATTCGGAAGAGTCAAGCCATAGAAGAAGAAACTAGAAACTCGTTAGGCACTCTTTTACAAACAGTTCTTAGAAAACTGAGTTTAATTTACATTTTTGCATATTAACAATAAAGTACAAAACTAGAGCATCGCAATACCAAGCAGTTTCATCTTTAATATAGTCTTCGACTGTACAATACGCCTTACGAATAAGGGTATTTTTAACAAGCTGTTTAAATTTAACCATAGACAGATTTAATATGGCATCTGGAATTTTGTTAAAGAAGCGTATACTCGCACCCACAAACGATTTCTGTACTCTACCCAGGCGCAGGAACGGAGTCACAAGTTTCATCCTAAGTAAAGTTGACTCGTGGACTTACGTAGGATGAAAATGTTGGTACTAGGCCCAGTACCAACATTTTCACCCACAGGGATTAGCTTGGCCACATATTATCACACTGTAATCATGACAACAGATGGTTTGACACTCCGCATTAGATTTTACACATACTATCACATAGCGTGGCGACATATTATCACATTGTAATCATGGGAACAGATGGTTTAACCCCACGCATTAGATATTACACATAGTATCACATAGCGTGCCCACATATTATCACACTGTAATTATGACAGCAGATGGTTTGACACTCCGCATTAAATTTTACATATACTATCACATAGCATGGCGACATATTATAACACCAACAAATAATTAGTTTGTTTAGGTTAATATTATAAGAGGTAATGTTTTTTTTTGCATTGAGTAGACTCTGAAATCACTGGACCGATTTGAAAAATTCTTTCACCATTAGAATCCAACATTATCCCTGATGAACCTAGGCGATGAAATATTTTCAAAAAATTTAGGGAGCTTTATGAGAACTTTAACAATATAAATTCTCATTTGGAGCCAGGGCGGGCCACTGGTTTTAAATAATCTAGCATCAAGCGTACGGCACGCCTGATGTAATCAACACTGTTGCCTATAGACGTGCATTGCCGACTCTATCTCAGGACAATGAACATCTTCGTCTTCTTGTGTGTCCTCGCCATTTACCCTCATGCGTAGATAATTATAAATTAAATTCCAATTCAAGTACAAAAGATACCTTATTCAATAAATACGTAAACCACTCTGAGTTAACAACAATTGATAGCATTCAGTTCGAAAATTCAATATGCGCTTAACCTAACAAATCTTGCTTTCAATAGAGCCTACGAGCAAGGCGTGGGGCCGCGTTGTGAATAAATATGAACGTTATTCATGTGGAATGGAGGCTACGCAAATCTGAGTACATGGGCTTATCAGATTCGTACACTTTTTATTGGTCTTGTGTTATTTGTCTATAATATGAAGAGTTTTGAAACATACAAAACTTTTCAAATATGCTAGGAGGGCGCGTGTGTCAATATTCGCAATATACTTGCGTTTGTAAGTTATTGTAGGAAAAAAGCACACGTACGCACACACACACTCATACACACACACAAACACTCACACACTCACACACTCACTTACTAGTACTTTTCCTACTGTAAATAGGGATAAAAAATTGAAAAAAAAACAAATTATAGTTTATTTATTTATTTTTAGTTGTGCAGTAAAGTCATTAAAAAAATGGTATTTTGATTATGTCATAGCTTTTTAAAAGCTCCTTTTTACTTAATCTTGCAAAGATTCAATGTTATTCTTAACTCACCTCTCACTTAGAACTTTAACTCGAGCGTCTATCTCTTTATCTCACTGGATTATTTACTCGCTTCCAGCTGGAAGTTTAGCTAATTAAATCTGCAGGTGATACCACCTGCACCACTTTATCGAAAATATCCCACGGGAACTTTACCACTTCCCGGGATTAATATTAAACGCTTTATATCCGTCTTCAGCTTTTATTTAAGCGTTGCAAACGTTTATAAAATCCCACGGGAATCTTCAGATTTCCTTAGATAAAATATACGGCACTTAAGTTAAAGATTTGTGATTTGCCCAAAATCTTACCTATTGCAAAGTAGTGATGTGTTGAATTTTTAACACGCTCATAATATGCAACTAAAATATGAATGTAAGAATACATTTTTAGAGCAACGCATGTGCCCTTTGCCACAATGTTACTTAATTTTGTGAATTTTAACTTAATGGTACAGAAATCTGTAAACTTTCGGTTCAAACCTTTTATTCATTGAATCATTCTATGGTTTCGTGCAGTTTGGTGGAGTGAGTGATCCAAACCCCTCCTTAAAGGTCGTCGATATTTAGCTGATTTTTTAACTACCCTATTTTAAGTAAGAAGTATATGTTTTTTCGGATGGGCCTAACATAATCTTAAATAAATTTAAGACCCTTAAATAAATTAGATTAAAAAAAAATGTTTCTCCCAGTTTGTCATATTTTCGAAATCCCCTCATCCTTAGTGTGTCATCGCATAATTTTGAATTTTATGCAAGTATTAAAAAAAATAACAGTAAATTATTTCTTCAATTTATTTTATTTTTTAAATTTGGCATGTAACGTCACAAAGCTTATAACTTGACTCATGTCGGTTTTGTTTTAAAGGCATTATTTCTGGTAAGGTTTAAGAAAAAAAGAAAGAATGAAAAACTCAAAGTACTATTTAAGAAATACTCAAATGTACAAAATAGGTCGCGCCAGAGAACTTCCAATAGATGGCGTTCGTACTGAACCTTTTGTCTGTCCGTAAATCGGCAAGACAACGTCCGCCGGGTCCGCTAGTATTCTATAAAATGCAAAAACTAATTTAAAAACCTCGCAACATAATAAAATTACGATGCCGAGTGGGCGCTGTGTAAGTGAAATATTAAATCTCTAAGTTTCCGCAAGTTTTCATTCGGATTTTCCCCCGATACTTAGCAGTGTTCAAGTAGTTGGAAAATGCGGAATGAAAAGCGCTTTACGACGAAACTTCTCATTTTATTTCTTTTTTTTTTAATATTTCTAGCGGATCCGCAGACGTCCTGCCCGAACGTTAGGTTACTTACTATTTACTACATTCTAGTATCCTATATAAACGATATTAATATAAACGGTACGTACCTTTCACACCTAAGGTTTGCAGATGATTTCGTCCTTTTATCAGAAAAACCAGAACAGCTAGAGCACATGCTAGAGACAATTTACTACCACAGCAAAAACGTTGGGCTACTGTTCAACAGAGACAAAACGAAGATAATGACAAATAGAGAAAAAACACCACTACTGATTTGTAATGAATCTATAAACTATGTTGAAAGTTATGTATACCTAGGACATCTCAGAACTTTTAAATCATGCACGGACATAGAAATAGACCGAAGAATAACTAGCACATGGAACAAGTATTAGGCTATGAAGGAAATTTTCAAAGGACCTCTTCCAATACAGCTGAAAACAAAAGCACTGAATATTTGCTTTGCTCCTTGTCTTGTATGTCAACATATGCATGTCCAACTTGGTCACTGAAAAGAACACATATACAAAAAATAAAATCATGTCAAGGAGCTATAGAAAGAAGTTATATGAATATTAAATTTAAATATAAAATAAAAACACGGAAATTAGAAAGAAGACAAGAAAATCAAAATCAAAAATCTTTATTTAACTTAAAGAAATACAGCAGAGGGCATCGACAAAAAAATAATGTCATTAAAATGGAAGTGGGCCGGCCATATTCAGAGAGGGTCCAACAATAGATGAACACACAGAATAGTCAATTGGAACCCCATGTACAAATAACGAAGACATGGCAGGCCCTTTAAGAGATGAGATGACGACATTCGTGAAGGGGCTGGAACAACATGGTCAAGGTTAGCCAGAGATAGAGTTCACCGGAGCAGTTTGGCTTTTACCGTAAAAAGCAGCCCTTATAATCAACATACACTAACAGAGTACTAAAAATTATACTAACAAAAACATAGTGTAAGGGAAATAAATAAAGCTTTAGTATTTAATAATACTTTATCTAGATAATAATTTATCTAGTATCCTATAATGTTATTCCCGTCCCCGTTCCCGTTACATTAGAAATAATTTAATATCAGCATAAGGTCAGCGCTTCTCTGATATTACATCTGATGGAAAGTTATAATAAAGTTTTAATATATCCGCTTACCTAGTGCTACTCCAGTCAAAGTCAAACTTGCTTGGTTCTCCGTTGCGTCAAAGAAACTTGGGTCGTAACTGAAAATCAGTTCTGTATGCCTTGTACGGCATCTATGCTGAGCTGAGTTTTGAGTTATGTTTTACATAACAAAACAATGGCCAAAAGGGTATCAAGACATGCTAATATAGAAGGGTTCCGTATGTGATACGCTATAACGGTATTTGTTAAATAACTTCAAAAGCTGTTGTCCGATTTCGTTTAAAATAATTTTCCTAATGAGTTTTTAGCATGTTCTATCAATATGGAAAATTTTAAGTCTCTACGTCTAATAGTTTGGAAATGCTAGGGGGGACCGGGCAGACAGACGGACGGATGGACGAACAGAGCGAAATTATAAGAGTTCTTTGTAGTACTACGGAACCCTAAAAATTACCGGACTGAGCTTGTTGTAAAACTATTTTTTAATATCCTCGCACTTTAAAAATGATGAAATAAAATTTGCAGTACAGGAACAACTCGGGATAGGACGGCGAGTTCATGATAAGTTGCTGGTCGTAAATCTAAAAGAGCGAGCGTCTCTATAATTAAGCTATAAGTTAAAAACGAAAATTAATTAATAATGTGACGTTTCGCGCTTTTTCCCGCTCACTGGAAAATTGCATTTTAACGTCGAGTCTGAGTCGTTATATTTTATTAATTAACGATAAGGGCGTTTTCACATTAAATTCAATTGGTACTAAGGATCGCCCGTGTTTTCGTTCACGTCCAGTTTCTATTAAAAGGTTCTTCTATTTAGTATATAGAATACTAGAGGACCCAAGAGACGTTTGTTCTGCCCCAATATTTGTTTACTCTTAACTATTGAACATCAAAACATAGCGCCATCTATTGGAAGATTACCCCACGTACCGACCGCCGGGCGGCCGCTCTGGCTCCGTATTTTAAATCTCTCGTATCTTCTAAGATATTAATTTTAATAATACGCTGTAAAGAGCAATTCTGATCTGCATGAAATTTTCAACATATCTAGCGTATTTAACTGAATACGGATTAACACGGTATGCTTAAAAATAGCTTCGTAAGTTCATAATTTTTTTTGTAATATATAAAAGATGAAAATGGTTACTGTGGGTTATAAATAGAAGATAGATATATACCATCGCGAAATTCTTTATAGATATATTATATTGACGTAAGGTTTGGCCAGCGTATGCAATGTAAGCGCACAAAATAACGTTTTTTTACGAAATCACTAACAAATCATTCAAATTCTCGATTTTGACTTTGGGAGACAAATGCTACATCGTTAAGAAATAAGATATACGCGGGCCACATCTTTTAGAAATATTATGTAGGCGGGCCGCACTTGTAAAATAATTATTTGGAAATAGTTGTCAAACTGTCTCTCTATGTAGGTAGTTATTATAAGCGATAAATTAAAACATAAGATAGCGCGTAAAACTCTAATTGAATAAAAAGAATTGTTTTCTTTTAATATTAAAAATGTTAAATGCACAGTACATAATATGCAGCTTTTTAATTATAATATGTCATTACAAAACTTTGCCCTCGTGTAATGCAATTATTATTTATCTATAAGAATTAGATCGCCGTTTACAAAATAGTAGCGGACCACATAGAGAGGATTCGCAGTCCACTTGAGGTCCGCGAGACACGCGTTGCCGTGCGCTGATATAGAGATAGAGTTGTTAAACGAGATAAAACATTTTATGCGTAACGTGTAATTTATTATTATAAGAATATTACGTATAAGAAAAAATCTATTTTTAGTTTTATTTTATTTAATAAGGACATCAACGATATATATATATTTGTTGGGGATCGGTGCCGTAACTGGGTTATATTGACGGGGCAATAAAACACCGACCTTTTCTTATCTTCTCGGACTGTATTTACAAGCACAATATAACATCTGGAATCAATTAGTGTCGTATAATAACGTGCTGTACCGCAATTAGAAATAACCTTAAGTACTAAAAGGAGGCCGACACTAGTGTACGTCGTAAACCAGTAAACAATCCGTGTTTACGTGAGCGAGATAGCACTATCTTCGTCTAACTCCAGTAGGAGTTAGCTATTAAAAAATTAAATTTTTAACTCATTTGACTTTTACTTTCACTAAAACAAGCGTAGTAGTTATTAATTTAGGTACAAACATAACATGTTTATTACAATCTATTAATAAACTCGTCTCTCTTATGCTAAATAAATAAATGTAATAAATAACCCTTATTTGTGTAAGATTTTAGTAGATATAAATGTGACTAAAAGGATGGATTTTAAATAATGCAATAATGATTATTTTTCAATGCAATATATGATCAGATTTTTAAGATTTGGTCGCAACTTCTTTTATTTTTCTACTTCTTTTTGAGCGGTATCTTCATATTTACATCATTCATATTTATGGAGCCGATGGTTATAACAGCTGTGACCGGTAAAGGGCCTGGTGCAGCGGTTGGTTTAGCATCTTCAGTACAGTTTGTTCTTGGAGGCACAACTGTTTTTTCATCGTCTTTTGCTGGAGACGTAGTATCATTAGTTGGAGGAATGTCTTTTGCCGGTGACGTAGTATCTTTAGTTGGGGGAATATCTTTTCCTGGTGACGTAGTATCTTTAGTTTGAGGAATGTCTTTTGCTGGTGACGTAGTATCTTTAGTTGGAGGAATGTCTTTTGTTGGTGATGTAGTATCATCACTAGGTTTATTTTTTTCTGGCTCAGTCGGAGTCACATCTGTTGAGTTATTTGCAGTTGCAGGATCAGTGATATTTTCTGGCTTTTTCTCTGGAAGGCTTGTTGTTTCGTTTTTGGATGAAGGAGTTCCTCCTGTAGAGTTATCGCTTTCTGGTTTTTTTTCTGAAAATAAGAATTTAACTGTTTAAATACTTTTCTTATTCACGATAGAATACTCCAAGTAAAAATTTCTGGTGATTTAAGGTTACGTCTATAAAAAGATACTCAGGACAGTTATGTGTAGGAACTGATTGAGAAATAATTCTGCAAGGTAAGTCACTACGCAAATACTTATAAATAAATAAACTTGGTAATAAGACCATCATCCATTACTCATATTAAAAAACATTTGAATAATCAATTATTTTAATAGCAAAGAGAGTCGCTTTGTCTATTTGTTTCTGGATTATGTTATTATAGTGATCTGCGGTTGTGGTGTGCCCTTCTTCTCTCGGGTCGTTTCACAAGGAGCCCTTCGACGTCAGACGGCCAGAGGTTGGAGCGTGACCTAAATCTATAAATTCCATCACAGAGAATCCGATCTTTGAAAGCAGCATTCACAATAATGTTTTAAATCGCATTCCTCAGTTTGATAAAGTTTGTTGTTTCTAGCGGCATTGCCTCTGCACCTTTATATAAAATCAAGAGTCTAAAATCTAAATCTTTTACCAGATACAACAAAAATAATGTAGATACAAAGCAATAACTACAATATTTTGAAATTCAATCAATCATGCACACACGTATATACGTGTGTAGTGTTAGTTATAATAATAATTGGAATGAATAAAGTAAGTGAATTGACTTATTTTTAGTAAAAGGTTCAATGTAATCTGTGTTAAATGTCTATCCGAATTGCCACCATGACAATCATGGCGCAGGACGAATATTATTGGTCAGACGGTGGTTGCTTCCTTCAAATCTGTACGGAACGGCCTTGTAAAAAATTTACACTATATAATCATAAATTTTCTATTCAAATGTGGAAACTTTACGCAGCGCACGCAGCGGAAGCTCTCAAATGGGAAAAAGAACCCCCGATTTTGAAATATTCTTCATTGGTGCTCCACTAGAATTGGACTTAGCGTGATGATATATATAGCCTATAGCCTTCCTACCTAACACTGAAAGAATTTTTCAAATCGGACATGTAATTCCTAAGATTAGCACGTTCAAACAAACTCATCAGCTTTATATATTAGTATAGATTCATATTAGGTGCGAGTACATTACAGAGTGCAATAATTCTCTCTATATGATTTTCTAACATGCTGGAGTATAGCACAAAATCACCTTTGGGCTCCCATACCGTAAAGGTAATTTATTATGGTTACAAGAACACCAATCTGTTCATTTCTGGTATCTTATCAATAATTTTATTTCACATTTATAAAAATTAGGAGGAAGTGGTAAAAATTAAACTGTCGACTTTTAAAAGAAATAATTTATTACTAAATATATAATTATTATAATAAAATTGACCTTAAATAACAAAGCGAATAATACAATTCAATAACTTCCTAACTTTAAATCTAGATTATTTGTGTTGATAAATTCAAGAACATCTGTGGTGTCCACCCCAATGTCTACGGTCAGTGTTGTTAGTTTATCGCACAACTGTATAATTTTTTTTATCACATCTTTGGATACTTCTATTGTACAATCTAACCACAAGTTATTAATATTACTGAAATAACCTTTATGTAAAATTCTCAACAATACTACATCTAAGACTAATTTAGTTTGATACTTTAATGTAAGCTTCGATAATTTTTTTGTACTTTCGAAAAAGAATAGCATTATTTCCTCAAGGTTCTTTTTAACCTCACTTAAAAAAAGCAATCTGTATATAAACAAAAAATAAAACAATGTCTTCTAATTTTAAACGTTCGTTTGAAATGTTTAATGCGATAGATGATACCATTTTTAATATCATATAACATTTGATTGATTGAAGGTTTGGACAAAATAAAAGCATCGGATGCATTACATTCGCGAGTCAAGTTACGCGCGGTCAGATTTTTAAAAATTTAAACTTTAATGACCTTGAAATAAATTTAGTTCTTTCATTGATAATATTATAATTATGTACAATTTTCTTAAAATGTTAGTAAAAGTTTTTGCTTCGCGTATTAACATATAGATACTCAAAGGGATTTTAATCATAGTCTTGTTGCGGCGCCAAACATATCTCGAAATGTTTGTACATTTTTGGCCTTGAAGACTACAAAGTGCTACAAAACTTTGCGCAGTTACACAAAGTCCCCGGCCACACTACATGATCATTCCAATGAAGCTATGTCTGGCTCCTAAGTGTGTGTGTAAATCACGTAAACCGTTTGACATTGGTGTGCGTGAGGTTTTATTTAAATACTTTAATATATTTATATTCCACATTTTATAATAATATTATTATACGCAGACCATCCTCAACATAAACTATAATTGTGCCAAATTTCGTACTCCTCTGTTTGCACAATTTACGGAAAAGTTACTGAAAGTTTTCGCTTCATGTATTAGTATATATATAGAGTTGACATTCTTAATACATTTTCATTAAAATTGTAACTACGAATTTTTCATTTTATAATTTTGTAAGCCATAAATTTAATTATAACGACACCTGGCTATTAAAGATTAAAACCTTATCTACACGCTAAAGACTTTTTGCAAAAGAAGAAATAAAAATATTTATGTATTAAACTTTCTAATTAAATTTAAAAAAAAAGTTAAAGCAAACATTGAAATAAAATATAACTAATAAGTAACATAACCAATGGTAACCAATATTTGTAGAAATTTTAAATAGAGAAATTCGATTTCAAATTTCGCGCTATTGCAGAAAAGCTTAAAAAACAAATGGAATATGACTGAGTTTATATTTATATTTGACTCCCGATATTGAATACCTGAGTAAATAGAGATGAATTTGTCTCAGTGAGTAATGCTAAGGATCCGTTAGTACCGGTCATAAGCATCGGTTAATCAATAATATCGGAATCGGAAATGATCTTGCAATGGGCAAGCACTAGTGACTCACATTTCTCGGAACACCGCTCACTTACTTGTACGACTCATAAAATTGATTGTGACTGTATCTGTAGTAGCCCCGCACCTGATAGTAAATTTCATTCACAAACACGCGCAACACGGACGAGATAAAAGTGTTGTTGTTTAATCCGCGTCAGTGTTATCTGGTGGCCTTTTAAATCGGCGGGGTTATACGTGACTCACGACCAAACATATGCTTGCATATGTAGCTATGTTTTGTTGGTCAATACACTTTTCCATTGACCGTGTCAGTTATTTCAAGTGTTACCAGTCAATGTATGATTCAATAAAGGCAGATATAACGTTATTATATTTTATATTTGCATATAATTGTAATTGATATTTGCTCATAAACATAAACAAATATAAATTACAATTATTGAAATATTACCCTAACTTTGAACATGTTATTGATATATAGCCTTCTTCGATAAATGGGCTATCTAACACTGAAATAATTTTTCAAATCAGAGAAGTAATTCCTGAGATTAGCGCGTTCAAGCAAACAAACAAATAAACCCTTCAGAATTATTTATTTGTATAGAGTATAGGTTTGATCTATAAGGTCACCCATGCATTTGTACGATAATTGTTTTAAATGAGAGAAAACGTCCAAAATTTTAGCCGTCGCTGGAATTGATAAAGTGTAGCTTAAGACGTGTTGAGCGTTTGTTTTGCTCTCCAATATTTTTAATAAATTTGATGTGCTTTTTTATATTGGTTTGCAAAGGAGGAACGTATAAGGACGAAATATAAAATTATTCTTAAAAGAATATTCAAACAATTTTTGCCGTCGCAAACTCTGCGTCTGTTTATTGCATAAAAACCTAATAATAATTTATTTTTTTAACTTGCAATTTTCCAAAATGAAATTATTGTGTTTTATTAGCATACCTATTTAAAAATGACTCTGATGTTCTTAACAAAATGCAATATTTCATCAATAACGCAAAAAATCTTAACATACTAATTCTCTAGGTTTTAATCTGTACCTCTATTGATTTAGCAGTTTATATGATTTAGCAAAATAATATAAATTTCCTTTTACTGACCCGTTGGCGCAGTGGGCAGTGACCCTGCCTTCCGCTGCGGGGGTCGTGCGTTCGATTTCTGCCTCGAGTCTGGGTGTATTATCTGTATGTAAGCATTTACATATTTCTACAAAAAAAAATATTTGTGTATAACAGGCGTCTGTTACCTATAACACAGGCATTAAGTTGTCTACCTTAGGAACAGAACCTCTTATACACTGAATACTTAAACTTTGACCCGTAATAACAAATCACTCGAGTATTTTTCTGCAAATAATAAAAATTCACTTACCAAAGCGTGAAAATAAATGAGATAAAACGATAAAGTGCGATAGAAACAAATAAATAAACGCAAAAAAGCCACTTTCAAAATGTTTTTTTGTTGACACTTGACATAGCAAAGAATAATTGAACTGAAAATTGTGAAAGGACAGAAAATATAATGCACGAGTATAAATTTAAAAAAAAAAGAAAAAACTGTAGTACCTCTATACTATAGATGACCTCTTTCCATACACCTGGCAGTGTGTATGCAAATTTCCAAACCAAAAAAAAAAAAAAACAACAAAACAAACTCATATTGGTAATTACAGTATAAATTGCGACTTTAAATTACAGTATAGAATTGAAATTTTTAAATAAAAATTGTGATAAAAACACGTTGATATTGCCAAATTACAGAGTGACTTATCAATACCAGCCTTAAAGCAAAATGGCAAGACGTGTCACATCAACCAATGCGATATCTTAAATCATAACATGCGTATATAACCATGTCATAGACAATATGTAAGCGTCTTCGGCAAGATATATAATATATGTTACACATGATAGTGAGATAGGGTTATTTTATTTATTTATCGCAAAATATAAATTTTATTACAATAGTCACCGGATCCGTATAACATAGTGATGTGATCCACTTTTAGAATTCAAAATTTTGTAAAACTGGCCCTTAGTATTATTCAAAACACAGGCCAGAATACTAAGATTAATTCACTTAATTAATTATAAAATTTTAACAAAAAACCCTCTGGTGTTGCAGTTGTCCATGGGCGTCGGTAGTCACTTAGGTGAACCGCCTGCTCGTTTGCCCCTTGTTATAATAAAAAAAAAAAAACGTTGATAGAGATTGAAATAAAATTAAAGCAAAAGATTTCACTTCACTTTAACAAAATCAATCAATATTTTAAAATAGACATCGTTTACAACTACATTAATAGAAGTTGAAGCGGCGACAAGTTTATTTAAAACCAACCACTTTCACTCATACAAAACTTTATTAAAATCTAGAAGCATATAAAACTAGAAGTAAAGTCGAATATAAATGTACTTCTTGTTGAATACAGGAGATGTGATCAAGATATCTCCACTTCGACCCAAACCAAACGTATCTTCTATTTCAGACCACTTTTGAACACTTTTGAATTTTATACTGCGTTGTTTCTTAACAATTTCTTTAACAAATTAACAATGCAGAGTATGTAGGTAGTTATAAAAATAAAGTGGGTACGAGAGTGTAAAGATTATACCGGAGTCAGACATGGCTCTACGTGTTTATATATTTTTGTCCTTGAAGTCTACAAAGTTTTACAAAACTTTGCGCAGCTACACAAAGTCCCCGGTCACACTACATGATCATTCAAATGAAACTATGTCTGGCTCCGGCATTATATAGGACAGTATCGTATCTGATATGTAATGAAGGTATAAGTTAATAATGATATTATACAGTATTCAGTTTAAAAAATGGTAAAAATAATTGTACATTTAAAAAAAAAGCCGACGAAAAATTTCACCAAATTCGGGAAATTTTTCGTCTAGAATCATGTACTGAACCCATGGGATGCGTATAAGTAGTACATCATCGGAAAAACAACATTCTCAAATATGAAGTTAATGTTATATAACTTTTTCTTTCAACTACACAGTAATGTATTTACTTTCTGAATAACCGATCAGAAAGTACGCATTTTCTGCTTAGAACCAAAACAGTGCAGAAATGTTACGTGAAATTTGATTACTACTCTGTTTTTTATTTTCACATAATTTTACCACAGAGATTTAATGTCTCCCAAAAGTTTCATATAAAATATATGCATTGGATCAAAAAGATACTGGCTGAAAATAAAATTCGAGAAAAGTTTTAAAGATGGAAATAGATAGTGATTTAGTTAAAAAAGAAAGTAGATTATCCATGACGCTTGAGAGACTCATTTTCCGCTCGGTACCATCATCTACTATAAATATATGCCAGTGCGTCAATAGATCATATAATCATATTCTATGTATACTAACACAGATAAAACCGAAAGCATAAATGAATTTAAAATTAGTTACATGAGCTATAAATGGGTACACAAGTTTACAATAGATCTGTGTAAAATGAAATCTTTGAAAACTGACATAATAATAAATAAAAATAAACAAACAAATTTATATAAACTAATTCTTAATTAATAAATAGTAAAAGAATGTTATAAGCTATAAATCACAAACGCTCTACAAGTTAATTCATTTCTGGTTAAAACTAAAAGGAAGCATTGGAATTATTACGCCTACTTTTACTGCCTTAAGATCATTTCATATTTACATTTTTTAATTTTCCAATAGATTTACATCTTGCTATCATTCTTTACCTCCAAGTTCCTTACTCTTTACGTGATTTTAAAAAGTTACCATTGCTAAAAATAAGGGATCAAATCATGTATCGTAGAAGGTTTTTTTTTATTAGTAATATAGGCAGAATAATATTTGTCCAAATCTTTTGCATATAAACTTTATAAATAAAAAAAAAAAAGTCTACATTACATTTCTATTCTCTTTGATAGGTCTCTGCCACATAGCTAGATTCCTTTGTAATATTAGATGAGGTTCTAAGAGATGTCTATATGTGCTACGTTTCTAAAATATTTTTATTTGAGTTCTCCAGATTTTATTATGTCCACTAAAGAAAATTAACGAAGTAGAAGTTCAATTTCGCAATCTAATACTACTAGTTAATTTTAGCCTCTTTTTAAAGTCGTCTCTGTATTGAGATATAACATTATAGAGGTAATAAAGTTATTAACTTGTCACGCACTTCATGATAAGTGCTTGTAGTGAATTTATTATACACACATTTTTATACTAGACCTATACATATCTACATCAAAAGTTGGCGAACAGCTTCAGCTCGTCCGGATCAAGTGACCGCACCGATTTCCAGTCAGTTTCTGGGTATTCGTCGAAATTCGATGTGTCGCCTTCGTACGAAACGGACGGCATCACTGGTGGCTGAAAAAAAAAAGAAAAGAAATCCTTATTCACGTGTCCTTAACTACATACGCCATAATAGATTATCCCTATACCGTCCATGACAGTAGTATCCTTTTTCTTCCGCACCAACCCTTCCTTTACTGCTATCTATTTATCTGATTAGAGGTAAGGTCATGCTTGCAGTTCTTTTAGTCTGCAGCCGAATTGGTTTTGCCCGTCCGGGTAATAGTACCTCTTTCTCTCACAAGATTGGCGTGAAATGGCGGCAATGCTGTCACTTAAAGGATGGTATTGTTGTCGCGTTTCTTTCGGTTTGTGAGAGTTCCCGGTGACCTAAATTCTTTTTTAAAGGCTAGTAACGCATCTGCGAGCCTTATGGTGGTCCAGAAATCCATAGGCGTCGGTAGTCACTCAGGCGATGAACAACCAGCCCGTTTGCCCCTTATAATATATATATAAAAAAAAAAACAAGTCAAGGTGTCGAACGTAACATTGGTTACAGGTATCTGTAATTATCTACAGAAACCAACACGTTTAATGCATTTAAAGAGCATATTTCTTGCTCTAGTTTTGATGAGTCTAGTTTTCAAAACATGCGTCAAATCGCGCGCAAAATCAATGCAGTGCGATGCTTTGGCTATTTGACCAAATTGCACATTTTTTGTATTTAATTCGCGAACATAAACAAAGCAATACTAAGATTTAATCTCTGGTTCTAATGAAAATAATCTTGCTTTTTGCAATACTTGCGGGGCATATGGAATGGCGGATCCGTTACATGACAAAGATCATTGTGCCCGTTCCTATTTTGGAGGCTAAATATAGTTTATGATTGCGGCAAGTGTACGAAAATTGTTTTCGAACGCGCTGTGTATATTAATATTAACTTTTCACCTACTTGTTTAATGATATATTCATTTAGGACAAATATTTTTGGTGCCTTACGAAACACACGTGACATGTCTTTAAAAGAAGAATATGCAATATAAGCTGGTTGAAACATTCTATTTGTCAACTTTTCCGCTATAATAATTTTGTAGTATGC
>JANCMC010008574.1:148562-250947 GCA_024363005.1 Charaxes varanes | reverse complement strand
AAAGAAGAATATGCAATATAAGCTGGTTGAAACATTCTATTTGTCAACTTTTCCGCTATAATAATTTTGTAGTATGCTAAAGATTATAGCTCTACCAAACCCTATAAATAATATAAATAAAGTTCCAAAAAAAAAAATGAGTTCAAATCAAATAAATGAATCTAATCTAGATGCTAGTAGATAATAAAATAAAGACGCGAATAGACGATGTTTTATTTAATTTCTAATACAAGGCTGTTTCTATTCTGTTGACGAATATCTTAATTAGAATAATGATTGCATTCATGAACGTATTATTCTTAATTCAATAATTTTGACATTGTAACACCTTTTGACATTGTAATATCTTTTGACATCGTACAATTTATATATTTGACATTGGTTAAGCTCATGAGAATTATAACTTTTAATTGAACCTTATGAAAGATTGTACACCTTATATAACAACGAGAATATTGAAACAGTCTGGCAAATAAAGAATTTGAATTTGAAGCTAATATTAATGCTCGTCAATGTTAAATTCGTATCAAATATAGAACATAAGCCCTCATTCGCACGAGAGCTTTTTTACCGCGCGTTTAAAAACGTTCAAATACTAAATATGAACTCGCAAGTTTGTGTTCACACGGCGCTTTTATAACGCGACACTTTCTTGTCGATCAATGTTCTATTTTCAACGCTATATTTATAATACATATATTTTTATATGAACGTCGCTAAAAAAGCGCCAACGCCGAGATTTATCGCAACGCTTTTTTAACTCTCGTGCGAATGAGTGCTAACGTAACAGCTTTCGCGAATAAATAGTTCTTTCATCAAAAAGTCCCTCAGTCGCCTTATATGACGCTCGAAATGTCGAATCGAGTGATATTTTTAATTTACCCGTACCTGTGGTGACCATCCCACAGCATAGTACACACATCAGCTGTTAACAAACTGCTGATAAATTAATAGCAAATGCTACAACATAAGCTGAGTTGGCACGGAGTTAAGACATTCTGCTTGTTTGTGTCTAGGGTCTTTATCTAGCTTGTAGATGTCTTAACCTAATAGATATTTGTCGCTATCAGGAAGATTGTGTATGCAATTAATTATGATAAATGCATATACATTACGATTTGGCAGAGATTAACTATTAATATGTTTGTTTATATAAGAAGTTCTATAGCAGGCAATGGTTGTATAGTTATAATCGATGTAACCATTGTCCAAAAAAATTGCAATTAGTTTCTTACGTAACCTTTTCTGAAACCTTTCCGAATCAGCTGTAGATTTATTATGTATGTCTAACGATAAAAAAGTTCAATATTTGAATAGCTAGTAAATTCAGTTACACCTATTCGAAGCCGTACTACACCGATAGACACAGTGTAATGAATTAATTATCCTCAACTACCTTTGCAGGAAACTGGTAATAATATTTGAGAGCTCGTGCTTTACTAATCGGTTCTAGGCAATTATGTATAATTGTGATAGATAAAATTGCACTACAGTAAAATCCAATAAGGCTACCGTTCTGTTTATCTATATGTTTTATAGAAGTTGTCTATTTTGGGTAACTGTAAAAAGACCAAATTGTATATATAATTCTTTTATAGATGCGGTTATTACTGAACTTCTTCAAATGTAGAGTTCTTAAGTGGGTCCCTGGATGATTTAGATCTAGAAGGCTAGCTTCGTTTCATATCACCATTGTTATTTAAAACTCTACATTTTAAACTCTACGTCATAGACGCTCTCAGTAACCGTCTAAAGATAGAGACTATACGCAACTGTTTTTTTACGTGTGCTATTTTTTTGACCTTAATTCTATCGCGATTACCATACGGGCCTTTATGCGTTTCATGACGATATATGAGATTCGACATGTCCAGTTGTGATATTATGGGGTTTAAGACATTTCTATTATGGAGTGACCTCTCTAAAGTCGATAAAATTGAACAAAAATATTTTTTAAAATTCCATAGGCCCCAAAATTGCAATGACAGGCTTAATAGAAGCTGCAAAAATGACAATATCAAAAATAACTAGAACACGGAAGCAATGTAAGGACTATACTTAATATATAAACCTGAAGAGGTTCTTGGTTTGCTTGAACGCGCTAATCTCAGGAACAAATGGCCCGATTTGAAAAATTATTTCAGTGTTAGATAGCCCATTTATCGAGGAAGGCTATAGGCTATATATCATCAGGCTAGAATTGGTCACCTAATTTTACGCGGGCGAAGTCGCGGGTATAATTTGTCGTAAAAATTGAAGACTCGTTATTTCTAGAATATATATTTTTTACGTCACGCAGATAGAGTGTTAAAATAACCAGGTCTTGGAAAAACTAGCGGCTCTTAAAGAGGGGTCAACATACGTTTTTTGCCAAGCGATGTACGCTACTATAGCCATTTATTTTTATACCAAAAAATACGAGTGCCTTCACCACGCTAGGTCACAGATAATCGCAGAATGCACTCGTATTTAACAGAAATAATAATTCATGTCGGAAGTTTATCATGGAGGCTTTAACGCGTTGTAGTTGACTCGAAAAATGACTTCACAATGACATAAATCAAAAATTTAAAGTACTCTTCCTGCTTGCATCAATTATTTTGACGTAAACATCAGATCGAATAAGACTATTAAAGCCAAGATTTGCTTTTTAGGGTTCCGTAATATTACATGGAACACTTATAATTCCGCTCTCTCCGTCCGTCTGCCCCTAAGGTGGTCCCCCCTCCAGCATTTCCAAACTATTAGACGTAGAGACTTGAAATTTTCCATGTTGATAAAACACGCTAAAAACTCATTAGGAAAATTATTTTGAACGAAAACGGACTACAACTTTTGAAGTTATTTAACAAACACGTTTATAGCGTATCAGATACCCTCTTCCTCGGCCTACCTGGTCCACGGCGGCCATTGGTGGGAGTCCATATAGTTGCAACATTGGCCCACCTTTGCGGGTCCATTCGTGCCACATGCCCAGCCCATTCCCACTTATATGAATTATTATAGAATAATAAACCTAATTCGATGTAGCATTAATGTACTTTACTTTTATGGGATACACTAATAATAATTAATTCTTCTAAAAAGCGGACGGCATACTAAATCAAATATAAAATTATATTCTATTTAAAATATGGCAAATAATTCATTAGAACTACATATAAATCGCGTAAATTTAATATCATAAGCTCTGTTAAACATGACTTATTCCGGATTGCTACTTAAGTTTATAATGTCTTCATAAAGTTCTTTCATACCCAACGTAGTTTATCGGTTCATGGGACCTCAATATTAGCATTTGTATTATAAAAGTCAATTTTTTTATTTGGTAACTAACAACTTCATTAAAGTATAAAATCTATTACAAATGAACAAAGTTTTAGAATCAAGTGTTATTTTTACTTTAATTTAATTATATTGCTAAAATAACATTCGATAAAACAGATATATAAATAGACCGACAATTGTATAAGTTCAAAAATAATTTTGGTCCAGATAGAGAGAAAAGTTTGTAAATAGAAGTATAAGATGTGGATATTAAATATAATATAAAGAACTTAACACTTGAGACCATAAAACTAGATAAAACTCAAACTATATTAAAATCTATTTTTATTATTATTTTATTTTTATCTTTCCTGCTGTGTTTGTATAGACGTTGTTATATTTAATCTTGTTTTTGTTTTCCTTGTTTAAGCACCTAACAGAATATTACTTACGTGTACCCAAGTTACTAATTAACAGTAATTCAACAGTTAAACTTTGATTACAAAGTGTCAATTAAAAAAAAAAAATAGATATCTGTCGATATATATGATTCTAAAAATATCATTCCCAGAATGAAAACATATAAAATAAATAACTTTAGATAAGAAAGCTATATGTTTGCTTCATTCATTTTTATAAATATTTATTACTAATATAAGATTTATTACTTACTCTTAAGTACATATGTGACTAGAAAAATGTAATGTATTACATTTAAATATATTTCAAATAACATTAACAATAACAATGTTATTTTACATAACCATGATACATAATAACATTCCAGCCAATTTTAGATTATAAATAGAGAATCATTGTGTAAAAAACTAAGTTTGTTTGTAAATATGTTCTGTTATTGCAGAAAAATGTTGTTTGTTATAAATATTTTTGCAATTATTTTTTGAAATTATTTTTTGTTTTCATTAGCAATATTGTCTAGTCAATATAATTTTTCATCATAGCCAATTCTTTTAAGACGTAAAGAATATTAGTAACTACAAACTGTTTTCTTTAAAAATATCAACAATTAAAATACATAAATATATATTTTATTAACAGAATGTGTTTTATTTAATAATATGTTACATAATCTGTAGCCAGAGTTTTGTTTGCAGTTGACTTTTTAACAATCTGGTGAATAAATTTGTTTTCTGCTTGTATTCAGAATATACAAAATAAATGATTAGTATATATTGGTGAGTAAGCTTCTATGGAATTTTTTCCAATATATTCCAGGAATAAACTTGGAAATAGTCAATTAACGACCTCCATAAATCACTTTTCCACTGCTCCCATCACCTTGCAGATGATTCCCAAAGATATTTATCCTTTTCTCCTTCAGAGTTACATGCAGCATTTTCCAAAATGCAAGCAGACCTAAATCGGATTAGCGCATGGGCCGATTTGAATGGATTGAGGCTAAACGCTGCGAAGACTCAGGCCATTGTCATGGGATCCAAACCGCTCCTGAAATCCATCAATAACTTTCCGATCCTATACCTATATGATCAACCTATCACATTCTGCACCTATGTCAAAAACTTAGGTATCATTTTTGACCAAGCTCTCTCCTGGAATAATCATATTTCCTACATCTCGCGACGTTCAATTACTACCCTCAAACTCTTTCATCGTTTCCGCCATCTCCTGCCCGAATCCACACGTAGACTTCTAGTGACCTCCCTCATATTCCCCCATTTTGACTATGGTAGTGTGGTATATGGAGGCCTCTCGGTAAGTCTCAGGGAGAGATTAAGAAGAATTATGAATGGATTCATAAGATTTATAACTGGGACTTCGAGACGGTCACATGTTTCCCATCATAATGCCGAGTTACGATGGCTTTTTCCTTCCTACCGCAGTCAGTATTTCCTAGGGACATTCCTTTATCAAATGGTTAACACCCAACGCCCGTCATATATTTACAACCTCCTCCAATTCAAATCCTCTATTCACTCCTTGCCCACAAGATCCAGATCCTCTGATCTTTATACACCTTTCCACAGATCTTCAGCTTTCCAACATTCCTTTTTATCCCGTTCTGCTATGCTCTGGAATTAGCTTCGTCCTAACATTCGACAGCTATAACACAGGCATTAAGTTGTCTACCGTAGGAACAGACGTCCGTGTGTCATATAGTCCTGTATATATTTATTATTATATTTATTATTTATCTGATACATATTAAAGTTATATTTCTTAAATAACTTCAACAGTTGTCAGATTTCCCTAAAAATAATTTTCCCAATAATTTTTCCAAATTTTTTAGCATGTTCTATCGATATGAAAAATTACAAGTCTCTACATCAAATAGTTTGAAATCAGAGGGGTAAGGTGACCACCTTGTAGGTAGACAGACGGACGGACTTACGAACTGTGAGAATAAGGGTTCCTTTTTTAATGTTACAAGGGGCAAACGAGCGGGCAGCAGGCACCTAAGTGCCTACCGCCACCCATGGACATCTGCACGACTAGAAGGCTAGCAGATGCGTAGCCGGCCTTTAATGACAAGCTTAGGCCACCGGGAAGTCTCACAAACTGAACGGATGTGGCTGTCGGGCGAATTAAGGTGACTGACTGCCGTCTTATGCCATCCCCGGAACCCCCTCAATCTCTATAATCTCAGGTCTAATATCACTAAGTGACATTAATCGGGATCCACTGTTTTAAGTGCCTTCTAAAATACTGGAGCGGTTGGATATTTGAAAACCAGTCTTAGTATGACTTACCCGTCTATCAACCGTTCGCGGTAAGAACTGCTTAAACTAACGATAGACTTAGATGCCGGCCACTGATTAAGCCACGACTTCCTCCTCTTGCTACTAGTTATATATATATATATACAGAACAGAGGACTTTGAAATGGCACGGGCATTTAGCTTGTGGTGCAAATTGCTTTAATATATAAATGGATAGTGCAAATAAATCAAATAAGGAAATCACTAATACTATAATACATACATATAATAAATAGACATACATACGAACATACATATATAAAATATATATAATCTGTAAATTTAGCAACTATGTAAGTATCAACATACCCTGAAACTATGTATGTAGTAAATATCCTTCTAGAGCAGATTCATTATGCTTATCGTCCTATGCCAAAAAAAATATATCTTACATATAATAATAGTATACAATAATATGTTTAACTAATTACATCTAACATTATACTAAAAATAATAGCCACCAACGAAGCAACACAAACAGATTAGTCCATAATCTTTTCATAAACCCAGGATTACATTTTATAAGCGCTATGACGCCCGCACTGTTCGCCGTCTGACAAAGAATGCTCGCGAGCTTCTTTTTTAATTTGTATTGCTGTTGGTCAGAGTGACCTTCACAGCGTCAACGACCGTGCGGTTTGGGGCGAGCCGAGGCTCAGCCGTTCGCGGAGCCCCGGGTGGGGCTCCCGATCGAGAGCCTGTATTCCACGGGTGCCACCTGTGAGGCCGAGTCTGTGGATACCGTGTGTGGAGGAGTTATAGGACGTAAAAATGACGTGTTCGAGCGCCGAAGCGCGCGGAGGTCGTCGCGAAACGAGGATCATGTCCCCGCCGTCGCGAACGTTGTTTATCTTATGTCCTCTGTATGTTCATTCCTATCCTATGTATATATATCTGTTGTAATTGCGTCCTACGGGTCTTGGAGTACGTTTTTTGGGCGCCTAAGATGTTTTGGAGTTTGGGGATTGGGAGTGTAGTTGCAGGAGCCGACAACAATCTACGTTATCTACTTAATCCTACTCTAAAATAGAACTAATATATTTGACAGTTACATAAAACAGAAGCTAAGCCTTTATACAACCTATTAAGCGGTTTAAAGTATTGTCTATTACGTCATTAATGGTCTATTTTTCAAATCATTTAAAGGCGTAAAGATATTACCTACTGTTCTCTTGTCTATAGTAGTTCTATAGACAAGAGAACAGTTGAAGAAGAGAACAGTTGATAGTATTGTTGTCCCGTTTCGTTCTGTTTCGATCTGTCTCCTGCTCATTAATATGTCCTAACAAACACACACAGCTTTGCTTACTTCTAGCAATCGAAAAATAAAAACAGGCAAATTCCTGAACTGCTACTATTCCTGAACTGCTACTTTCTATTCTTAAACTGCTACTGTTCCTGAATTACTACTTCTTCTTTCTAGCACTGTCCCGATCTAGTACCAGGGTCCGTTTAGATTGCAGAAGATATTGCTATGAGGCGAGTTAGAATGACCGATTGCCATCTGACGTCATCTTCGGAACCCCCACGATTTTTGCAACCTCACGTCTACTATCACTCAGTGACATTAATCAGATCCCAATGTTTTACGTCCGTATCGAAACACGTAGAAGGTCGGATATTAAATATAAACCAGTGTTAGAATAGGTCACCCATCTATCACGCGGTCGCAGTAAGACTACATAACCTATATATCGATTCAAATGGCAATCACTGATTAGGCCACGACTCCCTCTATTCCTGATATGCTACTACTCCTTAAAAAGTCGAGAAGTAACTGGAGGAGATTGTCCAACCAAAAATCAAGATGGCAAGTCAGTATGCTTTCTAAGAATTTATAATTCATCACTGACTGACTGGACCGTTGGCAGTGTCCCAGCCTACCGCTCCATGGGTCGTGGGTTCGTTTCCTGCCTCGATTCTGGGCGTGATTTGTATTATTTATATATATGTATTATTATTATTTATATATTTCTAATAAAAATGTTTATGTATACACAAATATTTTTTACAGCGGCTGTTACCTACAGGCATTTAGCTGTCTACCTTAGGAAGAGACATCGTGTGAGGTGACCATCAAATCAGTAGTGACATATTAACATATTAAAAGAGGGGTAATACTATTCGAACCTAATCACCACACATTGTTTTAATCACCATTTTGTAATAAATATTAAGAAATGTTCATTACTTCACGACATTGTAGCGATTTCAATATAAAAGTGGCTTAGAGCATGTCCAAACACGCTTATATACAAGGGTTCCGTATTTTATACTCAAGGCTTTCGATCTTATACTCGATAAAGTTAATTGTTAAATAACTTCAAATATTGTCCGATTTCGCCCAAAATAATCTTCCTAATGATTTTTAAGATGTCCTATCAACGTGAAACATTTCAAATCTCTACATTTAATAATTTGGAAATCATTGGGGAGACCACTTTGCGGGCGGACAGACGGACGGACAGATAGGGTGAAACTATGTTCCCTGTGTCCTAAAAAGGAACCCTTATCGGATACGGAACCCTAATCAATACCTAGAATAGAAAATTACGTACAATGTCGGGTGCGGCTCTGCAAAATGGCCGCCGGAAAAAACTCCCGCCATCACGGGATATAATATGAAGAAAACACATTTATTACCGCAGTGGGTCCCAATCTCGGTCCCTGAGTGATACTAGTCGTGACATTGTAGAGGTCCTATTTTGATTGTAAAAGCCGCTTTATTCATTTCTCAAAGGCCGGCAACGCATCTGCGAGCCCTTCGGTGTTGCAGTTGTCCATGGGCGTCGTTAATCACTTAGGTGAGTGCCGGCTGCTCGTTTGCCCCTTGTTATATAAAAAAAGTCCTAATCTAGTACCAGGGTTTGCTTAAATTACATCTGACGTCATATCCCTGGAACTCCCACAATCTCAAATATCTCACGACTGATATCACTCAGCATCATTAAACAGGACCCACTGTTTTAAGTGCTTTCCGAAACACAAAGGTGATCTGATATTTGAGAAATTAGTGTAAGACTGGATCACCCATCTATCAGCCGGCAGCGGTAATATCTGCTTTACCTAACGATCGACTCAAATGCCGGCCACTATTAAGCTACGAACTCCTAGTTTTACTGATGAATTAAATATCATAATTCATTTCCATACGGTTGTGTACGCAATAGTTCCATATGTACATCTGTTATGCAGTTAATGTACAGTTAAATGGTGGACAGGTAGCTAAAACCCGATAATTAGCGATACACTGGGCGACAATGTTACGAATGACTTACTCCCCAATTAACTGCCCATTTTGACTGTTAGTGCAGAACGCGTGTAAAACGTTCTATTTTGAGGCGACCAGAGGCGTTTAGAGCGGTTTTAGGCGAAGGTTTGACTTTGAAAATATTCGTGCTGGGCACACATCGGAACCTCTTTAGAGTCAACGCGCCTTGCATCAGCGTTGATTACAATGTGACACGATCCGTGGTTGCTGCAGTACTTTATTATATCAGGATTAGCTGCAACTATGTTATTGAACAGCGCCATAGGGTCGTCCGTCTCAACATATATATTCATATTCTTAACGCAGCGCACCGTTTCATTCATGGTCCATTTTGTAGTTATCAATGCCTAGAAATACGTGAAACTTTTCTTAGGAACAGTATTCTACCTAGCGTTATCTCATTCTAGTACGAGGGGGGCTAGTTAAGATAACCGATTGCCGTCGGAACCCTCTACAATCTCACGACTAATATCACTCAGTGACACTAATCGGGACCCACTTTTTACGCTTTCTGAAACACGGAGGAGATCGGATATTTGAAAACAGTGTCAGAATGGGTCAACCCATCTATCACCCGACGGCGGTAAGAACTGCTTAACTTAGCGATCGACTCAAATGCTGACCACTGATTAAGTAAGCTACGAGCTCCTAGGAAATTTTTGGAAAATGAAATAAGTTGGTTGTCTATAAAATCGGTTTACTGATATGACTTTATGTGATAACGCCGAATACTTAGGCCGATCGTGCCTCTCTGGGCTTATTGCGCACTCTCGCTAGCAGGCTCGGCTCAGACGAAACAATGAGTCATGATTTTTCGTGCATGCAGCCGGTATTCATAAATTTATAAGATGTTATGACGTTAAAAAAATACGAATGAATTTGAAACTTTCGTAGAACCCTGTCAACTCGGTTGAAATTATACTTCTTTTTATTAAATATATACACAGTGGCAAAGTGGTACAAAATTTTATGGACTTACAAATTTCGAGAATTAGCGTGCCCCCAAAAAACAAGTGTCAAAAACGTCCGGGTACCAGTACCTCTTTCTCACATGAGATCGGCGTGAAGTGGCGGCAATGCTGTCACGTCTAGTGATGGTAATGTTGTCGCGTTTCGTTCGGTTTGTGAGTCTTCCCGCTGGCCTAAACTCTTCATTAAGGGCCGGCAGCGCATCTGCTGGCCTTCTGGTCGTGTAGATGTCCATGGGCACCGGTAGGCACTTCGGTGCCTGCTGCCTGCTCGTCTGCCCCCTTGTAACATAAAAAAAAAGATCGAGTTTACAGTAAAAGATTGAGAAATAATGCCCTAGTTCTATGTTCGTTTGGTCTAAATTCACTCAAGTTAAAATAATTAATTAATGTGGATGTACAATGAGCATTCGCTCTTCTGTTGTAAATTAAATTGGTCTTAAGACCCCTGTTCTATGCTCACCTAAAATATGTTTATATGTGTATGTAAAAGTTTAGAACATTCGGTTCTCATTTAAGTCTAATAAAACAACTTCCATGTATGTTTTGTTCCTATTCCGAAAATATATAATTTAAAAAATTAGGCGTATATTTATTTAACCTATATACATTTCCTAAATAGATATGCGTCATATTTATAGCATATAGGTATTAATCTCAGCATAAATTCTAAATTCTGTACAAATACTAAATTTATTGAGTTTGAAACCATTTTTTGGGTTGTGGCACACATAACATTTGCTAATGTATTTCTGTTTCCCGATCGTCTCTGTTACTTGAACAGTACCAATTAAATTGTTCAAGCATGAAAGCGAACCGGGGGTAAATCATGGTATGACAAATTGTGTGGCACAATTTGTAAATAATTCATTCATTCTTATATAACAGAAACTTCCTAATTTTATTAGTACCATTTTAAAAAAAATCAAAAAAAAAATTCAAAAAAAAAATTTTTCTATTGCCTTTTTTTACCATTAAAAATGGCGTACACAACATTAAGGGGGGAAATAAAAACACAATTTTTAAACAAATCCATATTATTTTCAATAATTTCGGTACATCCATAATGAATGTCTCATATTTGCTTCGTAAAATACAACATAAACGTCTTCGACTTCGTAAAAACTAAACGTAGGGAGCGAGTTACAAACTATTTACAATAATAAGGTGGTTTAAACACAAAATAAAACATTGAACGTAACAAAAAATCAGTGCAACAATAAAAATATAATAAATATTTGTTTACAAGATAGTGATTCAACGTGGGTAGTTACAATTACACTAAGATTTCATATAATTAATCATTTGTTAGTTATACAATACAAAATTATCTATTGGCCTCACATCACAGAGCAAAGCGACCCCGAGGGCCATAAGCTCGCAGACCACAAGCGCCGCCTGTAAAACTTTAGACATTATCCTAATACAAGGCGAACGCGCGATGCGATCGCACTTCTTGGTACGAACGTGCGATCAAACACATTGATGTCTAAGAAGTGTCGTAATTGAAGACGATGCAATCGCACGAACTTCTTAAGGCCGATTTACAACAGTGGAGCGAATGCTCATTCTATCCTTACTGTATGAAATTCTTTTTAAACAGACGTAGAGCATTTATTTAATTGTTCTGTCTGCGTTCACAAATATTCTAATTATTATTCTAGCTTTATGCTCTTTGATATTATTGTGTAAAGGCTAAGAACAAGTTTTCGTTTACACCAGAAGATAAAGAAAGAATGCCCTTTTTCAGGCTCTATATTCGTTCAGTCTAAACCCACCTTCAGAAGTGCCCTAATTGAAGACGATGCGATCGCGCGAACTTCAATTAGGACACTTTGTAGACATTAGTGTGTTGATCGCACTTTCATACAAATTAAGTTCGCTCGCATCGCGCATTCGCGTTCTATTGGGACAACACCTTAGGCCGGACGCAATTAGGATACATTTTCGTACGAATTTTACTCGTTAGTACACGTATGAATTCGCACGAACCTGACGTGCATACGAGTCGCACTCACTGTGCGCCCTTACATACTACTTGGAAAGTTCGGGATCATATGTATATGTTAGAGCTGTGCTGATCTAGACTTCAGAAAAGGTGGTGGGTACAAACACTAAATCTTTGGCCAAATGCGAGCCGGCTTATGAACTCGCTTAGAGCATTTCTACAAAGGGATATGTGCCTAAAATATATGATTCGGAACATTGAATTTCGCAAGTAAAGTATAGATATAATATTGTCAGGTTTTCAATCTCAATGGGCCATAAAAGTGTGGAGACACTAGTCTATTAGGATTGTGGGCATGCCCATTGTGCCCGTTGCGGTGAATCTGCGCATGTGTGCATGATAAAATTCGCACGAAAACTTATCCAAATTGCGTCCGGCCTTAGGCCGCCTTCGGACTGCACACCCACTGAGTTCACACGGGCAAAATAAAAATTATAATTATCTCTATATACGCTATTAGCACTGCACATTTCATACAAATCCTTTACCGAGACGCTATGCCAATGTAAACTCATATAGACCTAATAGTCAAGTCTTTAGTTGGCTTCAAAATATTCGAGCAAATTTGGCCCGAAAGCGACCTAACGCAATATCGCTGGTATTCACATATTATTAAAAATTTATATAACATAAGATTATAAAAAGGGAAATTTAAACGAAATTCAATCAACGCAATACAATATTAGAAACTAGACAAAACGCTAAGCCGTGAATATCGCTAAAAACAAATAATCTCGCCATCAGTATTGCAACAGTATCAAAATCTACAATAACTCGACTCAATTACCATTAAAATGAACAAGGACAATTGGGCTCCGACTAAAAAATAATTTCAATTGCCGTATCGCGGCCACTAAATAGATAAAATCTAAAATAATTTTCTTTTTATTTAAGCGCTAATCTGCACTAAAGGGATTTTTAAGACAGAAAATACAACGCACGCTTAGTCATAAATTGACCGATTAGATTTTAGGTCTAAATTGAGTTAATGACACAGGCAGCTTCGTTTCAACGCCCTCTATCAGCCAATCTGAGAATTATATCCATAACTCCATCCAATACTGAGATACAGATTTTTTTGACTTTTAACAAAACACTTTTTTTGGTTAAAAAGACGAACACAAAATAATAAAATATCATTAAAATAACATTTCAATGCCACTAATAACTTCATTAACTATAATTAAAATACATAATTTGTTGCCATAATGCCGTTTTCATCAAATTATTAGCGGAATAAGTCGTAAATGACAAAACCTTTTTTTTAGCGATTTCCTAAAAATCTACTTTTTTGAGTTAGGTCACTTTATGACTAAGCGTGCGACATGTCGCAAAATTTCTATTTTTGTACATTCAGATGCACATATATTCATTAAATTATTACAATATTATTTGTACAATAAATTTTCTGAAATTTAAACTTTGTTTTATAAGCAATTGACTTGGGCGAAATACCGAGGACTGTAACGTCCTACGATACTAAGAAATTTGTACAACAAATTTAAATTATATTCCATCATCTACTTGAAAAAAAAAGGAATGGCTGACCGATACGGCATCAAAAAGCACCAAATGTCGTGCAAAGAATACCTAAGTTGCAGATAAACTTAAACAAAATAAAGACGGACAGAATAAAATGTTTTTTGTGCAGATATTTAAAAAAATAGTACGTAACGACAATAACTTAACTAAAAATAGGCAATAACTTAAGCAGTTCCGGACATAGGAAATAAGAAATCTTTAAACTCTAACCCCTAAACTAGATAAGCCCGTATCATAGGGGTTAGTATCTTCCTAGCATTGACAAAGCAAGCAAAATGCATTATGCATATACTTTAGTTTATGTTAATGGGTGTGTGTGGTGTGGGTATGTGCGCGTGTCTCTCTCTCTCTCTTGGCGTGCGCGTGTGTCTGTTTGTGCGGTGTGTGTGTGTATGCGTGCCTGCGTGTGAACATTTGTATAAAACTGTGCACTATACGCTTCAATTTTATTTATCAATATCATCTTCGACCTACATCAATGCATCAAACCAAACCTTTGTGACCGAAATCAATCCTTCGTGTCCCTGGTACAATGTCAGTGACCTATCTGGTTGGTGATCTGGCGTTAGGACTTTAGCTTCGACGTGATTAAGGCCCATACATAAGTTACGTCATACGAATTTGACTACTTTTTATTCCCTCGGTCCTTGTCACAGGCTGTCACATAAGATATTAATTTAAAAAAAAGGCCTTTGATGACCCCCCCCCCCCCTCCTTTCACGTGTACCATAATTTAAGGTTGGCCAGGGTCCGCTTACATTGCAGATGATGTGGCTGTGGGGCGAGTTAAGACGACCGAATGTCGTCTGAAGTCATCCCGGATTCTCCACAATCTCTGCGATCTCAAGACTAATACCACTCAGTTACATAAATCGGGACGAGGGAAATTTGGTCACCCATCTATCACCCGGCCACAGTGGGAGCTGCTTAACGAAGTATTCGATTCCGAAGTCAGCCATTAAATAAGCTACGACCTCCAGCGTTTTAAATCTAACCTGCTTGAATCTAAAAACCACACTTAAATTATGAATGGCCCGTTGGCGCAGTGGGCACTGACCCTGCCTTCTGCTCCGGGGTCGTGGGTTCGATTCCCGCCTCGAGTCTGTGTTTTCGCCATAATTTAAAATGGATTTATAACGGAAGAAATGGGCAATAAAATTAGAGAAGGAGAAAATCAAGGCCAAAGGGAAAAAATAAGAATAAAGATGTTTTTATTCGCCCAAACGTCATATCGTATACAGAAATACAAGTAAAAAAAGACCGTTTAATCACTACTTGTCACCCGTCGTCGCGTAACTTTTAGGTGAAAATTTATAGCGTGCTGATATACAGCCTATAATAGCCATCCTCGATAAATGGGCTATCTAACACTGAAATAATTTTTCAAATCGGCCCAGTAGTCATGACATTGAGCGCGTTATACCTAACAAATAAACTCTTCAGCTTTATATAGTAGTATAGATATACATAGATTGTAGTAAGTACATAATATATTTAAATAACCAATAAAAAAGGTCGGATGTTATTCAGTCCTCATTAGTGACTACTTCCGCCCCTGGTTCCGTTGTGACTTTCACTGTATATGGTTCCGTTTCGTCTGTTGTGACCTTGTCTGACGTATCTTCTCGTAATGGTTCGTTCTTTATTAAACTGTTTTTCACATCCTGCGATATTTTTGAAAGAAGAAGCATCTACACATAATTGTGGAAAAGTTATCCTCTGATTACCTTTACATCTAACATGCGGTACAACGTTGCCGGCTTGTTGCAAGCTCAAATTTCGGTAGGTATTCTCGTTTGTGCATAAAGGCATATTATACTAGTAGCAGTGTCCTGAATGAACGAACAGCTTTTAGTTTGGAGCACATACATTTTCCTTGGGCAAGGCGCGTCCTGAGTCGCAGTGCCTTGACTGAACAAACAGCCTCGTGAGATTTTACATGGACGAAATCGTGGGTAACAACTAGTTAGCTTATCGAGGCTATAGCTAACTAGGTTCATCTTCCAAGCGTTATCCCGGTCTAGTACCAGGGTTCTCTTAACGTGTAGAAGATGTGGTCGTGGAGCGAGTTCAGATGACCGACTGCAGTCTGACGTCATCCCCAGAATCCCCACAATGTCACGACTAATATCACTCAGTGACACTAATCGTGACCCACTATTTCACATGTCTTCCGAAAAACGTGACAGGTTCGGATATTTAAAATGCATTGCTGGAATGGTCACCCATCGCCTCGGCAAGAACTGCTTAACCTAGCGATCGGCTTAAATGCCGTTAAAAGTCATGAATTATATAATTCAATCTTATTTGGTCGTTGGTCTCTTAAAAATATGAAATACAAATATGTTTATTCATAGATTCAATATGTTATGTTTCAATATGCTAGGTCTTAATAATGAATGAATTAATGAATAATTTATTTCAACCCCCAAAAATCTAATGTAAGTACAAAATAAAAATTCAGAACAGTAATACACAAAAATAAAAAACATAAATAAAATTTAATTTCATATTCTCAGTACATGAGTCATTAAAAAATAAATAAATAATAAAAACTTTGTAGTTTTTCTTTTATGTTACAAAGGGCAAGCGAGCAGGCAGCAGGCAGCTAAGTGCCTACCGGCGCCTATGGACATCTGCACGACCAGAAAGCAAGCAGATGCGATGCCGAACTTTAATGCCGATATTAAGCCACCGGAATGTCACACAAACCGAACAAAACGCGACAACAATACCATCACTTGACGTGACAGCATTAAAGATGGCACATCGTTTGAGTTAATCAACACCTAAAAGAAGTGTAATGCTTGTCTCAAGGTCAAGAACGTATATGTTTTCTTGGCATAGATTCTACTTAAATTCTGACATATAAAGGTAACTGGTAAGACACTTAGATTACTTAAGGAGAGTACTCGGCACTCGATTCTCGTTATAATTATGTAATAAAAAATAAGTACTTCATTTTTGACCAAATTTCCTGAACATTAGGTGAAATGTGGTCGTACGTTGTGTAGTTAAATTACTGTTTCATAAGGTTAGTCGGTATGGAGGAATGTAACGAATAATAGTGTCTGGTCAGTTATAAAAAAGATTAAATGACGATTCAGTCGTAATAAAACGCGATATCAACAATAAATAAAATTATAATTCAGATCATTTTAATTAATGTTTGGCTATACTTATTAAACAAATTAGGCATTCGAGTGAGTGAAATAGGTGCCTTGGTACTTTTACCTGTCCAGGACTAAAGTATGAAGGGAAAACGGATTGCGTCCGGTTGCGTGCGTCCTCGCTAGTATGTCCATGTGTTCCGTACGTAATAAGACAACTCTCGCTTAATCTCACGTACCAGTTAATTGGTATTTACATTAATGTTAATTTTTTTCATCCTATACAAGGACCACGAGTATCGTAAGTGCCTCATCAGTCACTCTGTATATTGGTACCAGTATTTTTCAATTAACCCTCTTTATTTAAAGTAAAACACAAGTGAAAAAACTTGAAATAGATTATAGACAAAATGTGTCTATAAGGCCCACTGAATAGTTTAACAATTTCAGTATAATATAATATAATATAATACACGATGTCAGCCCATTTTTTCCAGCTGAAAAATGCATGATATCTGACATTTTAAAATGTAATAATGTATGCTGTTGTACATCGTACGCTATACGACAGCTAATAAATTAGTCGGGTCTTCTATCTCGTAAAAATAAAACTTATTGATTTGAATTACAAAGTTTTTATTCGAGTTTAGTTACTCATAATCAACACTTATCCTAAAACGTTCTTTGTTAGTATTTTACTCATAAATTATAGGCAAACATTAATGACCGTCCAAACAAAAAACCACAGATTCCGTGACTCGATGAAAGTACTGTCAACTGTGACAGTGACATTCACTCGTACCCAATCCCCGCTCATCTACTACATTGAATGATTAACCTTACATTTGTAAAGCAATGATGAGATATATATAGGATATATAGGAGCAATTAGCCTAAAACAGGCTTATTTACTCTTGCTTTAAAGAACCTTAATTATATACGTCGAGAAACAGAAGCTATATAATCCTTTCCTAAAATAATTTAGTGAATTTAACATTCCTTTTAATTAAAATATAATAAAAACGATTCCTTCCCGCATCGTTAACTTTTACGATGGGTATTTACGGTGTCGCAACAATAATTGGGTAGTTAGTTGCGACAGGGCAATAATAACATAAATATCTAGGGGGAGAAAAAGATAATTTTCTGTTTCCAACGACAATGATTCTGCGTAATTAACGTAATGTATTAATTAAAAAGAAGTTACTCTAGAATTCCGTGGCAATCTAAATATGGGAAAAAATCTCGTTGAAGAAGGGAAAATAATAGGTATAAAAGAAAAAAACCATAGTTATACAAATCAGAAAATTACGGACAGTATATCTGCTCAGCAGATCATCGGCAAATGGTTTTCAGATGTACGCTATAACAACATAAATAAAAAGATATCTCCATTATTAACAGATAACGCCAGTAATATAATTAAAGAATTGATATTATAAGATTATAGTTATAAGAATTGAATCGTAAGGCCCAGAAATTTTCCGATTTCTTTATTTCTACACCTTTCTGTGAATTGCCACATGGCTTCCGCTTGACAAATCTATAGATAATACTAAGAAATGTCTATTATATTATGTACTAACGGACCCGGCAGACGTTGTCCTGTCCGGACCTTGGGCTACTTACTATTTACTACATTCTATTATCTCATAATATAATTTTTCCCGTTCCCATTTCCGTTTCTATTCCCGTTCCCGTTCCCGTTCCCGTTCCCGTTCCCGTTCCCACTCCCGATCCCGTTCCCGTTCCCTTCCCAATATTTTTGAAAATTACTCGTAACAAACAGACAGACAGACATTTTTTATTTATTAAGCAAACCTTACCCTGACAATAACGAACACAAAAAAGAATTAAAATCCAATTTGGGGCAATCTGTCGGAAGTTATGCGCTTGAACATACTTTTCAGAAATTCATTTTTCTTTAGATAGATAGATAACTTCGTATCTATTTTAAACCATATTCATTTCTTTACATGCATGTAGCAGGTAGTATGTAGCAATTAGAGGTAGCGCCATGCTTGTAGCCGAATTGGGCCGGCGCGGGGTACCAGTACCTCTTTCTCACATGAGATCGGCGTGAAGTGGCGGCAATGCTGTCACGTCTAGTGATGGTGTTGTTTGATCTTGCCAGGGTCGTATGAAGGAGCTGGTGACGCTGTTCGTGGAATCAATGGTGGAAGTCTATGTTTGGCAGTGATTGTCTCTGAAATGACCATGATGTTGAATAGAAGCAAAGGTTTCTTGATTACCTTAAAAATTATCCTTCTTCTAGCAAGACCACTACGTCAACACAGCAAACGTCCCTCATCTTTTTCATCTATACAGGGTCAGCAACAAATAGATAGTAAGTGGTAAATACATTTTCCAATTAATAGTAATGAAAATACACACATCTTTATAAGTAAGAGGTCGTTTATGTTCTGCTACAAGAAGAATTGTGACCAGTTGAGCTTGACAGATGACGCCAACATTTTGTTGGTTGAAGCAACAAACAAATATGGTGGCGTCGCTCTCTCATAAACGGGCTCCAGCAGTAATCCTCGAACAAATTACCGCATTTTCTGTCCATGAAAGTAAATGATATGAAACAATGCTCGAAAAATAAAAATAATGGTTTTTGTTACTTATTACGGAATATGCTAACGTTTATATAATACTAGCGGACCCGATAGATGCTGTCCTGTAGTAACTAGTTAGTCTGTTGGGTTACTTACTATTTACTATATTCTATTAACCCTTAATATTGTCCCCGTTCCCTTTTCCTTTCCATTTCCCGTTCCTGGTCCATAATAGTTCACTACTTTGGCGTTAATGGCTTAAACATGAAATATAGTTATATGCTGTCGCGGGCATTTTTGTGGAACTACTTAAGATAAACATTTCCTTCATACACTATATACGTGTAACTCTAACGGTTTTTGCAGCGCACGCCAGAATAGCTCGCGCCAGCCCAATTCGACTACAAGCATGGCGCTACCCCTAATTAGAAAGACAGGAGTAGGGGAAGGGGATGGAGAAAAAGGATAACATGCAACTACTTTAGTTAGCGCCGCTTTTGAATAAAAAGTGAGCGTTTGTAAGTAGGCTTTGCTGATGTAAAACATTAAAATTACTTTGTACGAATCAGGAACATTTAAGGATAACATGTGAAAGAAAATAATATGGCAAATCTTGTGACAACGTGTCACCTAACCATATGGAAAGTCCACCTAACGTCACTCAACTGACACTATGTCAAGCGCGGATCCACTGTGGTGGGCACGATGGGCATACCAACCAACCTAATAAATTTGTGACCTCACACTCTAAAGGTCTGTTGTAATCGAATTAAAAAAAGGCTGTTAATTGAAATAAAAACTATCCTATCTCTCAAGTTCGACTAAATTACACATAAATGCCAACTTTCCTTAACATTGGTTTAGTAGTTTAAGAGACCATCTTGGACAAACAACGTGACGCGTAATTTATATATACTAATAATAAGATAGAATAATATATAATAAGATAGATATAATATTAAGATAGACATAGTCTTTGTAGGAATGCACTATATCGATCATTTACAAGTTAATACGACGAAAAGCGTTTCACCGAAAATAGAGTAACCCACCAAATTTTTTGAAGGCTAGATCCGCGCCTTTACTATGTGCTAATATAGCTAAATATCCAGTAGACATTGGCTAAAGATAACGTATGCGGCATCCTCTTGTACTATATTAAATTTAAAAGGTCGTACTAAAAGTTTAGCGATAAACGCTAATGGAAAGTCTCATAAATATTAATATTTGGCGTAGTTTTTACAATCTAGAGCTGGGAGCATTAATTTGTCTTACTAATAATATTTGTGTTTGTCCGCAGAAGCCTGGCCCCCGGAAGGGCTCGAAGCGCAGACTAGTGTTCGAGGCAACTCCGTGGACTACGCTGCTGCGTTGATGCTGGCAGCAATGGCAGCAGTGCTGCTCGCTGCCGTTGGCTACCAGTGCGCTGCGACGTGGCGCTGGATTATGGGAAGGTATGTCTATATTATACATACATACGCTGAGGTAAACACATGTATTGTCGACCAAGAAATTGGCTTTATAAGGTCGAATCTCGTTTACACGTCAATTTGCAATAAGGATTATTTTTGCTCAAACGTCAAAAATTTGTTCTTTTTGTTTTTTACTTATTTTAAATTCGGAAATAAATAAGGTTGAAGACGGACGAGTGTGGTGTGTACTAGGAACGGAGATATAGATGGCGGTATTCAAATGTCGTACACCTGCTAGGGGTCAGTTAATATAGTAATATATTAAGAACTCCGTACAATATAACGTTCCGTCAATATTAATTAGACCCTTACTGTCTTACTAAATAGAGTTGAGCTTCACAAGACAAGTAACAAGGCCTCCTATAACTTATGTACTATCGATACCTGTAGTTTGTACTACTTATTGTAAAAATGCCTCCAACTTCGCAGAAATGCTGAAATCCATACGTTATAAATATACCGTATTTATTTTACTTACCGTACGTATTTGAACAAAGTTACAATAGCAAATTCAAATTCAAATGATGTTTTCTTCAAGTAGACTTTTAGAAGCACTTTTGAATCTTGCTGCTACGTTGTTTATTAGGGTTCCGTACCTCCAAAGAAAAAAGGGAACCCTTATACGATCACTTCGTTGTACGGCTACCTGTCGAGATAAAGTTGAAATTGTTACCAAATCCTGAAATTTGTGATCCCTTGAAGATGTGAAAAAATGAAGTCCCTAAGTATACGCAATTAAAAGATATGGTCATTTATGCTGCATGGATACTTCCCGTTGACCTAGAATCATGACATTTGCTAAAAAGCTATATTTACGTACAAGAAAAATTTCCGAAAACCATTTATTTATGGAGAAAAAACGCACTGCCAAATTAACTTAAATCATATGACAAGTACAACTCTTAAAGTATGATGTGTTATATGTTGGTAAAGGGCAACCCTCAGAGTTCTAGTCTGACTCGCACTTGTCCGGCTTATTTTTTTTATTACTTTTGAAATCAAGATAAGACTTTTTTATGGTACGCAAATGTATACTTTTTTAAGGCTAACATAATGAAGATTCACCTTTGAAAACTATTGGACGATGACTCGGAAAAAATTATCAAAACAGTCCGAATTACCTTTTCCGACAATTGACGAATTTTAGAAGTAACGCGATTTCTTAAGGAAAATTGGTAGACTTATTTATTTCTTAATATGACTGGTTTTTCCGTTAACCCTTGTTCAAGTATAACAGTTTCCTTGTCATTAATGGACATGGAGAATAGCACCATGACAAAGTATGGTTCGATAGGCTTGCGTTTACGAGAACTAAACGGCGCAACAGCGGCAATGCTCGATCAAGTTCTCCCGCGAAATTCGTCTGCTCTAGTCCGATCGAGGATTTGTAAAATTATTATAATATAATTTCGACTGGCCCGTTGGCGCAGTGGGCAGTGACCCTGCCTAATGCTCCGGGGATCGTGGGTTCGATTCCCACCTCGAGTCTGTTTGTATTATCCATATGTATGTAATTATATATTTATAAAAAAATAATTGTGTATAACAGGCGGCTATTACTTATAACGCAGGCATTAAGTTGTCTACCTTAGGAACAGGCGTCCGTGTGTCATATAGTCCTGTATATATTTATTTATTTAGTTATTGTAACAAATACTTTTATCGCGTATCAGATACGGAAACTGTAACCTCTCATTTCCGAGATGAATGATTTTTGTGATTATATTTAGGACATTAAATGTAGTCTTATCACAAAGTATGCGGTACCATGCCTTTTATACCTGTATGAGCGTGTCTTGTCACGTTCATGGCTTCATGGTCACCGCCGAGCGACGAGCGAGCATGTCCCAGGCACTGCTCCTTTCCTCTGCAACGCAAAGGACCCTGCACTCGCATAGTGAATGCATGGAATGCAAAGAAATTCGTACCAAAATCTACTTCTTTCCCTTTTGCAGCACGATTCTGGCGGTCCAGCGGTAAGAGAGGGAGTACTTCTCGGAATCGTTTCGTTTGGTGGCAAAAAGTGTGGGGATCCGAAGTCTCCAGGAGTCTACGGGAGGGTCACGGAAATAACTCCCTGGGTGGAAAACACAGTCACTCAGAATGAGGCTTGCGACGTTCCCGAACTGAAGGCGAAGATAGAGAAGGCCAGGCAGAGGGAGAGAGAATTACAGAAGTAGGTTGTTTCAAAATAAACCCTGTTTCCCGCGATTTGTGAAACGTAACCCTAAATATGCAATTGATTAAAGCATAGATAGCTTTAAAGGAAAAAGTTTTGACGCAGAGTGAAATGCCCTTTTATCTAAAGCTTTGAAGAGAACCATGTTTAATTTTTATTTCTAAAGTTAAAAAGTAAAAGGGCCTTTCTTTCGGCGTCACGAAATTTTCCTTTAATTCAATCTATGTAATCAATTGAATATTTAAAGTCACGTTTCACTAGTCCTGAAGTGATATAAAGAAGTGATTTTATACATACATAACAGTATAAATTGTACTATTTTTTATAGTGCTTAAGCATCAAACGCATCTTTGAGCGTTCGGTAGTTCAGTTTTCCATGGGCGTCACAGTCACTTATCGTCACGTGAATGTCTGCTCTTTGGCCGCTATCCATATAAAAAATAAATCAAATCCGTCCCGACAGAATCCTTACAGGGTCTGATTTCACAAGGCTTACCGTATGGCTTCCCGGACACAATTTCAATACTCGCCTATAATTGAACTGATTTCAGTTGAATTAACACTCATAGGCTTCCCTATAATGTCGTTCCTTATAATAGCTATAAAGGGACGCTCCGTCTACGAATGGAACTAATTCCTTCTTAAGGTAGACTCACACTCAAGTATTATGACCAACTTGTCGCGGGAAAAAACTACATCTTAACAACCGAAGAATATACAATATAAGCAATTAAGGTTGGTACTGATATAATGTGTAATTTAACAGTATCGAAATATATTATTTTTACCTCCCTATCCATCTTTTTATGGTCATAGTTTGGTGATTTACATCTGTTAAGGCATGGTCTCGCGACGGCATAATTGTCATTTCATTTATCTAAATTCTAAAAGATATTCATACATATGAAATACAAGAAGGTCGTAGCTTAATCAGTGATCAGCGTTTGAGTCGATCGTTAGGTTAAGTAATTCTTACGGCGGTCGGGAGATAGATGGGTGACCCATGCTAGCACTGGTTTTCAAATATACTACTTCCTTCGTGTCTCGGAAGGCTCGTAAATCAGTGGGTCTAGGATTCTGAGTGATATTAGTCGTGAGATTGTAGAGATTGTGGGGGTTCCGAGGATGACGTCAGGCGGCTGTCGATCATCTTAATTCGCTCCACAGGCACATCCTCTGCAATTTACACGGAAAGAAATTCTATGCAATGCTGTAACCTCAACGACCCGCCGAAACCCAGTACACACTAAAACACAGTATTGCACTAATTACTATTCTGCCGAAACGCATGCTTCGCAACAATTGTAGAGTCTGCCCTGATAATGTTCCGCCTTAGGAGCGAAATTTGCATTAAATGCGCGACATAAAATCAGTGTAGTTGTGCGTTTTAGTGACATTGAAACAGACTTCGGAACTCCACTAATCTTTTGTTTATTTGCTGATTTAAGAATTCCAAGTGGACCACCTTTATTTATTGCTTAGGTTAGGTTTTGGATAAGGATCAATACCGTGTTTATAAAAACACATTTAGTTAGCATAAAAAAGTTATAGGGAGCAAACCTTAAAGATAGATATATGCTGTCGCGGATTTTTATTAAGAACTTTTAAAGGGGAACAATTTTGTCTTACATATTTTTTGCGAAACTTTAACCGTTTACGCAGCGCACGGAGCGGGAACTCTCAAAAGGAAGAAAAACCGCCGATTATGAAACAATCTTCATTGGTGCTCCGCTGCTATTAGTCTTAGCGTGATGGTGTATAGACTATAGCTTTCCTCGATAAATGGGCTATCTAACGTTGAAAGAATTTTTTCAAATTGGACCAGTAGTTCCGGAGATTAGCGCGTTCAAACAAAAAATAAACTCTTCAGCTTTTTTTTTCACAGGCTTTCATAGGTGTACTATTAATGTGAAAATCAGGTGGGCTCCTCTTTGATGAAGTAAATATTCTTAGCACTTCGAGAGAATGACGGAGAAGAAGATTAGGAAGAAGAAACGATAAAGAGAAAAGAAGCAATATTGAAGTGAAGCGAATACATTTATATTCTTTTCATATGAACACTCAAATTATGAAATGTAACATTAAAATGAATTCAACCATTGTATGAAAATGTAAAAAACTGCCTATTTTAACTTTAAAACCCGTAAACGTTTCGCAAAAGGCATAAATTATGGGTACAGCAATAAATTGTGTTGAAACCAATTTGTGTTATGCCGGTAATATGGCCATCGATCTTTTGCTTGTGTACCTTATACGCTGTAGTCGGAGCCTTTTCGAATATATTATAAGCCATATTTTCTTAAAACAAACCTAATTTAATCCTTTGAACGTCTGCAAGCCAGACAGTAAAGCAAAAGCGTTTTTGTACATAAATTAGCCGAGTTTCTAACCGACTTCAAAAAAAGAAGGAAGTTATGTGTTCGACGTGTTTAGTTTTTTTTTTATGTATGTTCACGAATTTTTCCGTCATCTTAGAATATAAATTATTTTAAACTTAGTACGTAATTAATGCTGCTACAAGGCCGTTAAATTTTCGCAATGAGTTTTTAGCATGCCCTATCAACATGGAAAATTTCAAATCTCTATATATAATAGTTTGGAAATCCTAGGGGACTTTGCGGGCAGACCGACGGATGGACGGACAGAGCCAAACCAAACTATAAGGACTCCTTCTACGACTCTCTTCTTCTCTCTTCTGGAATTCTAGATCTGTGCATATTTAACAGACCAATAGTAATACGAAAAGAATAAATATAAAAATACAAATCTTAATTACAATCGAATTTTGAAGATGGTTTTTTTTAATTAAATCAAAATACTCTTTTACAGTTTTATTTAAAAAGCTATATGATTGTACATATAAAAGTAGAAATAATAATACCATTTAAATTTTGTAATCGTTAAATCAAACAAAAACATAATAACCCCGGTCCCCAAATTGAAGAGGCAGCTTTTCTTAACAGGGTCCTGAACTCGAGCTGTGGAAGTTTTGAATTATGCGCATTTCGATCATTCAATACCATTTGCGACGACCAACCTGCTATTGTGGCGTTTTAATGCACTTATGGTACTACTGCGTTGCCGTTTTCTCCGTATAAAAATACGAAAAATATACTTCTTCATCTTCCTAACATTATCTAGGGGGATGAAGTGCTTTTCTAATACCAGGGTCCGCTTATATTGCAATTGAAAAAACAATAATTAACAGTGACAATGGTATTTCGGGAGTGCCGACAGAAGGGAAAACTCAAACATACAGAGGTGTCGGTAACGTTAACAGTGTCGCAAGTTCAAAAGGTTTTACCCAAATTAAAGAAATGCTTACTTAACGTGCTTAAAGAAACTCGTATGACTTCAAAAATTTGTCTGAGTGTGTGTAGTAAAAAAAGAGCAATCTTAAACGATTAGTTAGTCTTCAGAATCGTTGCGTGCTACGGTGATTACAAACCGATACGACTTACTCTTAAAAGCCGAAAACGCATCTGTATCCTAGTGGTACAATTGTTCAGAGGCTTTGTTATATACCCTTAGGAGTGGAAATTTAAGCATGCACACGGCTGTGGGGCGATGCGATGTCTTATTAGAATGCAGCCAGAAGTAATGGTACGGTAACAGTGTGGTGAAGCAACTGTTTATGTATATTATAATAGTCACTTCGATGAACTGATGATGAATGTTTTCCCCTTGTTATACATTAATCCGGTAACTGCCAAGAATTTAGTCAATTTAAGGAAACGCCAAAAAGATTTCGCTGTCCTAGATAAAAAAGAATATTACGGCAAAAATCTCTCAAAAACGAAATGAATATTTAAAACAATAGTCGCTCCGCAGTGAGAAGTATTTAAATAGGAATCAGCAAGTTTCACAAGATTTAAAAATCTCGACGTAACGTAACTTTCATAGAATCTTATGAATGCAAAGTACTTTCTAGTAATAAAGATGAAGAACTAGGAAGCGCTTACGGCATGAAAACTTCCAGCCACACTAATAGTCTACGAGATAGTGCCAAAAATCTCATTAAAAAAAACATAAAAGAGAAATTAAAAATCTGCGCCACAGAGAAACCGCAAAGAGATGGTAATATCGTTCGATTTTCCTACGAGAATTTGTATATTAACTTTAGTATTGCCATACTAAATAAAGGAATAGAAAAGAACAATAAAAAATGTCTTAACAAAGCCGAAATCTATATTTAAAATTTATATACATATTTATAATTGTAATAGAATTAAGTATTTATAACAAATATCTTTTTTTTTTAAAGTTGCAGTATTATGTTTTAAAGCTGTGGTTTGGGAGATTAGTATCTCTCAACTCCAAATTTCTGCCCTACCAGACTAAGCACATGCGTTGCGGCTTTTAAGAAAAGAAGAAATGGAAACGGGTAGGTAAGTTTTCATGAATGTAAGTGACCATGGCATCGTCATAATAGAAGGCGAATGCGCGATGCAAGCGAACTTTGTTCGTACGAACGTGCGATCAAACATATTAATGTCTAATTGAAGTTCACGCGATGGATTTGTCTTCAATTAGGACACTCCTTAGACATCAATATGTTTAATCGCACGTTCGTACGAACAAAGTTCGATCGAATCGCGCATTCGGGTTCTATTAGGACGACGCTTATTAACACACATTCATTTATGTTGCCAACTTAAGGAATAAACGACCACTGGGTCATGTAATTATCATGTATTATGTTTATAAATAAACAAATATGTAATAATGTCATCAAATTAGATACGTATTGACAAATAACAGTTATGCATTAGTAACTAAACTAAATTGAATGTCATGCCACATACATTTATTTAAAAGTTCATTTATGTTGCCAACTTAAGGAATAAACGACCACTGGGTCATGTATTACGTTTATAAATAAATAGATATATAATAATATGATCAAATTAGATACGTATTGACAATTATAATTAGGCCCAGCTCCGCGGCATGTTATTTCACGCATTGACAGCCAGATTGGCAATTAGGGGCAAATTTGTGCATCCGCTTGAAACTTCAAACGACTTGGCGGGCACTGTAATTGGTTGTGCGCAGTGTTTGGTGCGTGCGATGTGATTTCCGATGTTATCGTCTCGCGTCGGGGAAAGCAAACGTCTGTTGTTAAATACATGATATTTCGGCCCATTTTTAATATGAAATTGTGAAGAAATGATAAAATAGATGTTTGATGTAGAAGTAAGCACACTTCATACGAAAAATTCCCAAGAGCGTGTCAAGAAACGCTTATATAGAAGGACTCCGTTTGCGATACGCTGTAAATGTATTTGTTAAATAACTTTAAAAATTGTTGTTGGATTTGGCTCAAAATAATTTTCCTAATGAGTTTTTAGCATGTTCTATTAACATGGAAAATTTCAAGATTCTACGTTTAATAGTTTGAAAATGTTAGGGGGGGGGGGCTTACCGGCAGACAGCCGAACGGACGAATGGACAGAGCGAAAAAAATAATAAACGAAAGTACTAATGTGAGAGTAAAGAAATTCTTATATACTTTATTAAATGTACATGACCTGTTAACCGTCATTTATTAACACTGCACAATTGCCAGCGTTTAACGGCCGTAAAGGTTGTTTATTTTCTTTATCTCTTTAAAGAACCATCATCGTCATCAGCAGCCTGCGGCAGTCTAGTGCACATTAAGGGATATAAACATTTAATTATCAACAATTTCACAGTATGTGATAACCTAGCAAGTTACTACAGAAAATGCGTCCGGTTAAACTTAAATTATTCTTAATCGTTGGTATGAATAAGCTACTTTTTTACCAGCGTTTTAAACGTTGGATTTTAAAACGCAGCGTTTATCCGTATCTGTGTGATAGAGCCATTACGTGTTTAAGTAATAGTGTGTAAATACGGCAGGAACTCGAATGCCGCTCGTCGTTAGCTTCAATAAGCAACATCTATTATTAGTTTATGTAATGACAACACACGTGACAGACTACATTACGCGGGTACTATATTACAAGTTCTATAATGGTGTTATAATGTCTATGGTGGCTTGGAATTTAATAATTGACATTTGACGAGCTTTATTATTTGCGGTATTAAAGTACAGAGTTATTCCTCCAAGATCGGCAACGCATCTGGTATGCCATCTGGTAATAGAGTTATCGATGGACATCGATAGTCACTTGTCACATATGATCGCAACAAATGCGTGCCCTTTAGCTCCTTGTTGTCTATAGCATAGTACATTACTGCAGCGGCCGGCAAGAGAGGCATTGATGGACGAACGTGGGAATGTGGGCCGAGGCGAAGACGAGCTGACACGTGCGAGTTTATATCCCTATACATACGCATAGACATATGAGTTAATTTAAATTTTAATATTGTTAACTAAATATTTATAAATTATGAATAGAAATTGGGACCATCCTTATAAGTAACTGGTATTGCTTCCAATACTTGTGGCAGGTGACCCCGCTCTTCGATAACTTTTGACATTATTTTTGCGAAATAAACGAGTATAGAATATTTAAATTATTTTATTGTTAGTTTATGGTTGTTTATTGTGTCTTTGAGTACGTGTGTGTGTGCGTGCATGTGGGTGTGTGTGTGTGGGCGAATGTGTGTGTATGTGTGTGTGTGAGTAAGCGTGTGAAAGTGTGTGTGAAAGTTGAAGTAAATACATATATAGTTCATATTATTTAAAGCACTAGTCTCTATATTATGTTTAAACGATATAGAACACATAGATATACGACTCTGGAGACAAAGGGACTTGCAATGTGAATGTATCGTTCTGAATTGTTAAGTGAGATCTGACACGTGCAAGTTTATATTCATGTACATATTGTATACGACTTTTATAAGTAAATGAATTGAAAGGAAATAAATAAATAGTCAATTATATTTAAAGTGTTAATCTCTACAAGTATAGAGGTGGTCGTGGCCTAGTCAGTAGTCGGCACTTGAGTTGATCCGTAGGTTAAGTAGCTATTGCTGTGATCGGGCCATAGATGGGTGGCCCCTTCTAACACTATTTTATAATTGATATCTGAACTCTTTTGCTAATCTTTTTGGAGGCTACTATCCATCATTCCTGTCTTCTGGCCTCGATTATTCTGAAGACGATGACGACGACGTCACATGCGGTGTCGGACGCATAATTCTACGTCTAACGTCTAGAATGGTCTCTTGTTCCGTCGCTGTCTACGTCAGCGGTAAAAGGCAAGCGAGGTACGCTGCATCGTGACCGCTTATCGCAACGTTGTGCGTTACGGTCAAGAGACCGAAGCTTAAGTTGGCGTGATTAATGTCTATGACTTGCATAAATTACTTCATCTTCCCACCTAAACATGCCTATAGAAATGTTTACTATAAAAAATCCTTTAGTGCTTAAGGGAATGAAGGCGTCCGTATTCGAAGCGTTGGTGCGAAGCTAATCGCCGCTGCGATCCGCATTTAAATGACTATTTCTTGCAAACTATTCTAAACGGAACGGTTCTTTTATGTGGAATTTTTCAAAGGCCCCTTCCGTCCAAAAACTTCACCAACCCTTCTCGAGTGTTGACAGATAAGGGTTCTAATGTTTTCTCAGTCGGGTATTGATTACGTTTGTACGTGTGACTATAAAATGGCCGGATTTGGGCAGTTTATTTGTTAGGCGAGTCGAGTTCGCTTACTGCGTTGTAATGTTTTGCCGCTATGCGATATAGTGTCGTTGGTCTCCACGAAGTGTACATGCTTTTCTTTATATAAAAAAAATCGAGTGCCGTACTCTGAGAAGCGATCAAAGAATCCTCGATTTCTTGCCTCACACAATATCGCGATACCTTCCACGCAAATTGTTGTAACACCAAATTCCCAACTTCACACTAGCGTTACAAACATGTAAATTGAAATAAAATCGTCATTATATAACACATTTGTGTATACAATTATATATTCAATAGTGACGATTACATTATTGTAAATTAAATTGCAACGCAGTTATCTATCTACCGTTAACTTTGCGCAATATATTAAATATTTCAAGGTGAAATCTTAAGGTAAGCTTTGGGAAAAAAATAGTAAAAAAATATTCGCTGGTATGGAATGGAATGATATGGAATATTTTTATAGAAGTCCATCGCTTCATCCGTTATATTGCCTTTTCCGATGCTGTTATTACCTATATGTTTATATAGGTAATTATGTAAAAAAAGATTCGTCCAGGACATAACTTTCTGGTCGTTATAACCGATCCGACGCTGCAAGCGATGTCGTTATATGCGGTTATTACCGTATATGGTAAAACTCTGTAACCTAACTACAGTACCTACCGGATTCAATTTTTATTCAGCGTAAATGTTTGCCATCTAAGATTCAACACAAACATACACGAAAATTTCATGGAAATCTGTCCAGCCCTTTATATAGCAGTCACATAAATACGTATAGAATAATTAGTAAGTTGTTAAATTTTTGATTTTTAAATTTATTAATTCTTTATTTTAATATAACAAGGGGCAAACGGGCAGGTGGTTCACTTGAGTGACTATCGACGCCCATGGACAAATGCAACACAAGAGCGCTGGTAGATGCGTTGCCGGCCTTTGAGGAATGGCTATGCTCATTTATTTTAATAATAAAAGAATAATTCAATAACATACTCGTACTTGTCTACATAAATAAAAATAAATACTTCGAAGTAAACTAGATTTTGTCAAGGTTATTGCTCCTGAAATATAATACTAAGAAAACATTAACATTAGAGAGCTTTACAATAATTTAATTCCAATTTCTATTTTGTTTCACTTCACGCCGATCTCATGTGAGAAAGAGGTACTGGTACCCGGACGCGCCGGCCCAATTCGGCTACAAGTATGGCGCTGCCTCTAATTGAAGCTGCCGCTACCTGAAATTGAGTTTAATACATTTCCATGTTAACTATAAAGTACATAGCTGTAGCGCCTCAACTTCAAACAAATTTATTTATACTCTATACTAATATACAAAGCTAATGAGTTTATTCGTTTGGTTTTGTTTTGCTTGAACGTATATATATATATCCGAGGAATTGTTCGACCTAATACCGGCAACTGCATTCCACCACAGGACATCTCGTCAAAATTTAAAATTCCACCCGCATCACATCGATGTCCTCAAGTCCATAACCGTGCGATTCTCTAGGAAGTTCTTACCTCGCACAATTCTCTTATGGAATCAGTTGCCTGCTTCAGTATTTCCGAACGGATACGACTTAGGGACCTTAATGAAAAGAGCATACTCATTTCTCAAAGGCCAGCATCTGCGTTCCCTCTGGAGTTTCAGTTGTCCATGGGTGTCGATAGTAATTTAGGTGAATGTTGTCTGCTCGTTTGCCCCTTGTTATATACATTAAAAAAAATATACGTACATATAAACACAGCCCGTCAAAATCGAAAACCCTACTTTGGCTTTACCGTAGGCATCATTTTAATTATCTTTAAGCGGAGGTCGCGTGCTGCATGCAATTTGCCGCAGTTAAAATTTCTGTCCAAATTTCATGTTTTGATAAATTTAATGTACTTTTATAATAAATGTTACAACGGTGCATTTTGTTCATGCGACAATTATTTTAACTTCTACTTCCTAGCGTTATTCTTAATTATACTCTACATCTTGATCTGAATTAATTTTTTATTTTAATTTTTAAATATTATTTTTAATAAAAAAGTGCAGCAACGGAGGCCCAGCACCCGACGGTACCACCAACGATATATACAAACTGACCACTGCCATCAAACAATATAGGATTGTCCCCGATATCAAGTGTAATATTGATAAAATTGGGGTTTCCAAGTTTAAGGTAAGATATAATACAAATGAAAAGGTGAAACTGCATAACTACATATGTACATTTTAATTGTGGAAATTAACCCAGAGTTAATGTCTTCCTGAGCAATAGCTGCTAAAGACATATAAATCGTTGCGATTTAACTGAGTCAATGTTGATCGTCAGTTCTTCACAAATGTAAAGATTACATAATTCCAAATGCACAGGTAAATAGCAACGATTTATCGATATGTGTATAGCTGGCTTTAGTGATAACAATAAAATTAGCCTAAAGGAATTACATATTATTTATAAAGATAAAATAGTGATAAACAATACAGTAAGTACAAACTATCATCGAATAAAATTTCGTTCATCTTATGTCGCGTGTTAAAATTGCTTTTGGCACGCGACATTCGCTGAGCTATCCTGCCTTTTCGTATGCTGTCGTAAATATTTAAATGTTCTTTACAATAAATTTAAATGCCTGTATTGTATTAACGCAGCTTCGAATAAAGTTCTTCTATTCTCCTCTATTCTTATGAGAGTTCTTGGTGGCCTAACCTCCCCCTAAAGGCTGGGCGAAGGCGAAGTAAATTACAATTTAAACAACAAAAAAAAACCCTTAGAAATTATATGTATATCTATACAATTATGTGCACATAATTGTGAGTTATACATATGTGTGTTTTAGGGCCGGCAGCGCATCTGCTGGCCTTCTGGTCGTGCAGATGTCCATGGGCGCCAGTAGGCTCTTCCGTACCTGCTGCCTGCTCGTCTGCCCCCTTGTAACAAAAAAAAAAAAAGTGTATATCACAAACAGTATTTACGTACGAGCCGGTTCCATAGAATTGGATATCCATGTAACTTTCTCACATTTCATAACGGAGGCTCTATTGTAGTTGCACTTATTTCGCCTCGAGGCTTTAATAATGTTTTAATTACGAGTTGCGACCGTCCTTCAGTGCTTTTAAGGATATTAAGTTTGAAATAAAGATTATATCTGGTCCTTCACAAACACATTTTATTTCCTTGCGAGTTCTATTGTTTAATAGCTGAAATAAAACCCCTTTTTCAACGACTTCTACGAATTAAAATCTAGTTTACGTGCTCTCGGAAACACTAAGGAGGTCGAATATTTAAAGACCAGAGTTAGATTGCCCACCAATCACCCGGCCGCTGCAAGAACTGCTGAACTTAGCATTCTACACAAATGTCGGCCACCGATTAAGCTAAGACCTCCTCAAAAAGTTCTGTATCGAGTTTTATTGCAAATGGTACACAAAAGGTCTATATATAAAACTGAAGAATTTGATTGTTTGTTTGCTTGAATGCGTTAATCTCAGGAAACGATTCTTTCAGTGTTAGATAGCCCATTTCTTGAGGAATGCTATAGACTGTATATCACCACGCTTTACATTTAATCTGCTTTTTTCATCTAATTTTATGCGGACGGAGTCGCGGTTCACGACTAGTACCCGGTTCAAACGCCACCGCCGTTGGGGTATTCTCGCACCCACTCCTAATACAAGCTTTTAATTTAAGCTTAGTATACTTCGGTCGTTTGATCCAAAGCGCACTCGCTTTTTTTTATCAAATTTTATATTTTTCAGACAAAAACCAACCGGAAGCTGAGGCACCGGAAGGCGAGAAGATGCTTCCCGTAGACGACAGCAACGCCATCTACAGAGACACGGTGGTACCACTCACGCACCTACCTAAAGATAGCAAAAGATAACCTATATACATTGTATAAATGAATTTATTACATATATTTACTTAATTTTAATATGACCACGGAGTAAAGCGATTGCGGGAAGTGCTTTCACTATGAATACAGTAGTTGCCACTAAAATAAAATCCTATTAAATTTTAGTTCCGGGCCGTTGATGGAGATTTTAATACGCAAATCAAGTGACAATAAATAAAATGTGTTAGATTGCTTCATATTTTTTTAAAGTACGATTCCATTAAATCAAAAACGTAAATCACCTGACACCGAACTGTAATCAGAGCGTATGACGTCACATCTTGCCAAATAAATTATTGTCGCTAAAGTACACTCCAATCGCGCTCAATTGCAGCTGTTTGTTTGGCAAGACGTTACGTCAAATGACGCCATAATAGTTCAGAGCGTTTTGGCGCTAAAATTTAAATGGGTTTATAAAAATGCAAAATTAAAACCAAGTAAAAAGTTGTTTTTCGATGAAATATGTATATATATTTTAGGTTTATTTGACTTAAAGCATAATATTAACTAGTTTCCGAAAAATAGTCAACTAACCGATTGTGATTTAATTTGTGGCAGACTTTACTGAAAAACTGTCATGCTTATAGATTTGTGCTTTAACATAGTAATTTGACTTCATATCTACGCGCAGAAAGAATATATTATATATTTTAGGATTCAAATTCCCTCCAAAATAGTCGAAGACTTGACGTCCTGACGTAACTTTATATTAACAGTGCGATCCGCTAAGCGTCACCTCGAGGTTTTCGCCGCGACCAAAACGATCGCAGTCGTTAAATGTCGTATATCAATGAGCACTTTAAAACGTTGCAATCTCTTATTGGAACACACTATAACTTAAAGTAACGTCATACTCTCTGCTGGGTGTTTTAGCTGTCATGGCGGATTGTTGTATTTTGTACATTTTTTTTTGTTAATCCCTATTAATCTCGCTCGCAATATAAAAATAAATACGTTTATTAAGCTTTATGCATCTTATTTTATCAGATAAATATATAATTTAAATGATTTTTGATCACTGTCGTCTTGCCTGTGTCCCACGTATGGGCAAAGGCCATCTTTCAATCTTACCACGAATCTTAAACATATAAAATAGAAAGGTCACTAATCACGAAATCATACTAGTTATTATTTTCTAAAACTAAAGTAGTTTCTGTTATTCCTTATAACGTCAGCTACCTACTAGCAAAAGTCCTATCCACAAAAATTGCCTCGGCCGTTTCGAAGATTACTCGGATCAAACAGACAGACAAAAATGCTTTAACTTGTGTTTTTGTTATAGGTGTCCTCATGTAAAAGTAGTGAAAAAAAACATAATTGCGATGTTAAAACAGCCAGTTCAATTTTATTTATATAAATAAATATATACATGACTTTTGAATTATAATTAAAAATATAATAATTTATAATATTAAATAAAATAAAAATAATAATAAAAATAAAAAAAGATACCAACTATTTCGTTTGGCCAAAGAGGATGAATTGTGGGAGATGACGGCCAACCTCAATTAATGGAACGCGAAGAAGGAGTAGAAGATCTACAATTTATTCAGAAGTTTCTTCTTCAGAGGAAAAATAATTAAAATATAAAAAAAATAATAAATAAAAATAATTATAAAAAGTAACAGTGGGTCCCGAATAATATCACTGAGTGAGTCAAGAGATTTTGGGAGTTCCACGTTCAGAGGTTCTGACGGCAGTCGGTCATATTAACTTGCTCTACAGACACGTCTTTTGTAATTTTAGCGGGCCTTAGTATTACACTGGGATAACAAAGATGTACATTTTATTCAAGCGACAATTTAGATAAATTCTTAGATGTATACGGTAATCTATAGTTTAAGTTACAGTAATTTTAACTTTACTGCGTTAATAAATTAAAAAAATCTAAACATGTAACAATATAACAAGCGAAGTTTTTATAAAACTTGTATTTAACTCTCACTCTGCAGATGAAGATCTAAAAAAACATTTTTTCTTTTTGCAGAAATTTGCAAAACCAATTTAAGGCACATAACAATCATAACGAGTTTCCATTTTGCAAAATGTTCGCTCTCTGTTTAATGTAAGTTTACCTTGATATTCTTAATATTAGCTCGTCTTTTATCCCTTTATACTCTTCGCTGGGTCCTTTCGCACGAAATTTAAATATCATGTCTTAAGGAGATGATTTTTTTTATGGCACTTTAATATTGCTTGCCAGTGGTCGCCTGTGAATTTAGAATTTAGTTCCACTGAACCTGTTTTATTTGGTTTTCGGGTAGTATGTATTATTGATTTGATTTGAAATTTCATTAATTTTAATTACTAAAACCCGTTTTAAATTTATTTATAAACTATCAGGAGACACTGAAGAAGGCTACAATATTATATACTACTATAAAATGGCCCGGGCTATTAGCCTATGCTGGAAATTAGGTAACTAGAAAAAAAAAGACACTGAAGAAATTTCTCTCCACTGGAAATAGGATGAGTTTAACACAAGGCCGAGCTCTAGAAAAGGCCGAAGTTTAGCCGCTGGCTAAAACTTTAAGTTTATTAAAATATCATACAAAAACATAGTCAACTAAATAAACGTTTGTATTACATACATGAAATAAAGTGCATTTACAAGGAATAACCCAAGTCTATACATAAAAAGTAACGGCTGAACGCACGTTACGTTTCAGTATATCCTCATTCATGCTTGATACGGTTTCACATAATATTTACTTAGCTTAATGTATACAGGTATGCGTTGCCGGCCTTTAAAGAATAAAAGAATCAGTTTTTATTATTTCTTTATTTATTTAAAGAAAGATTTAGAGTCCTACCTCGCTGAAACGCCATGGCGACGTCACCGGTTACGTATCCAAACAAATCATATTAAAGTTAGGACAGATAACTCACTTAGCGACGGTTTGGCGACTTCGCCAAATTTGAAGCGTAGCTACGATTACTATTGGCTACTCATTTGGCAACCGCAGATATACATAGCCAGCGACGTCGCCATGGCCTCTCGGTTAGGTAGGAGCCTGCCATCAGGAACTCTCACAAACTGAACAAAACGCGATGACAATACCATCACTGGAAGTGACTGCTTTGCTTTGAATTTAGTGAAAGAATATTCTCTCGACGTACCGACTGACACTCGAATATTCTTTATTTACTAGACCCGGTACCTAATAGCCATGAAGCGTTCGCTTTGTTAGTTTAAATAGCACCTGAAGCTATAGTAAAGTGCACTCAAGTGAAGTTAGCTGTAACTTAAGACTAGAACTTTCCAAAATAGGTGCAACTTGTTCGAGCGCAGGCGCTAGTTTGAGATTGTTTACGCCCTGCGATTTCACCTAAATAGTTTCAAAGACATCAGTGAGAAATTAAGTTTGAACTCTATGAATTCTTTACTAAAAAAAAATAACTTTACTCACAAAAAATATTTGCTGTTGCAGTTATGTTTAGGTACAGTAATGTTTTTTTGTTCTCGAAGCTGGACCAAAGACTTAGTTCCTGCAACCAGAAAGGTCTATTGTAACAGCCTCAGCTTATAGCTCGTCCTCAACACCAGCAGAGTGCATAAATCCTGCAATGGCTTGAGGCGTGAGTTCCCTGATTCCACCTGGGGTTAGGGTATGTTCCCGTAATACGTTATAACACTTGAAGAATAGGGTTTGACCATCACAGAGGATGTGCTTGGCCGTTTCCAAGTCCTCGTAACCAAACCTGCAGACTGGTGGTGGACATAGCTTGATAATATGTAAATGTTTCTTCAGTCTATAGTGACCCGTTAGGAATCTATTAACTACTCTTACCTGTTTCCTGCTTGGATTTAGGAGACAAGTAGTGAATTTTTGCGATTACACTTCTATGAATAACTTTGTGTGCCTCATAACATAACTGAAGACATGTTGAGGTGGTATTGAGACAGTATTTAACAAATTCCATATATGTATATGAAACAGAGATAATATAATAGTTTTTAAAGGGAGCTCCCGGTCAAATATCATCCATAACAAAATCTCGAAACCAGCAAGGCATATCACGCTGTAGACGGTGTCGCTGAATAACAGAAGTAATACTTGTTTTGATTACTTATCACAAATATTGTAAATAGTATAAAAAATACATGTTAGTTAGCACATGTAATATTACTAAGTATACCATGGCACAGGTGTCGAATAGATAGTGTGCGAAATTAAAATTTTATTAAAGTTCATTGGCAAGCACTATATTGTCTCGGCCCAGAACGTAAGCACTTCAACTGCCTTATCATAAGCAGCGATTAAATCCTCCTTGGATACCATTACTATAGTTAAGTACAATAAATCAAAGTTTTATCCTTTCAAAGAAACTTTTGTAATCAATTAGCGTATGTAATATATCAGTATACTATTAGTGTGCGACAAGCACAACGTTATGGCTTTTACCTACGAATCCATTAGGTTATAAAGGAAACGATCATTTATTACGGGATTCAATTAGGCCTATTAATTTGATTTATCGTGTGTGCAGACACGTTTTGTTAACAGTTGATATATGTTTATCTCTGCTTGAATACTACCACAAGCGGACCATGCAGACGATGTCCTGCCGGAACGTTGAGATAGTACTATTCACTAGATTCTATTATCCTATATTATCCCCGTTTCCGCCTCCGTTCCCGATCCCGTTCCCATTCCCGTTTCTGTTCCCGTCCCCTTTATTACGAAACCCAATTCGGTTACGTCGTTTTATAACAGAGTTCCTTTGACCACCTTCTGGCTTAATCTTCAGGTCCTATATACCATCTAGAGACAAAGTACTCGTCAAGACAAATCCTGAAAGTTAAAGTCGGATTTAAGTCAGCTGTAAGGTGAATTAAAGTGGGATAAGAGTTGGATGGAAGTTAAATGGACCTGAGAGAGAAGTAGGATGGAAGGTACCCTTCAGGTTCCATTATCGTATCCATCAGGTAACCTTAGGGTATCCTTCAGACACCATTACACTATTTTCGTTCTGTTCCATTCATCTCGTTCCATTTCTTTCATAATCTCGTCGACTTCAGGCTCGTTTTCCTTGACGAGTACTTCGACGATGGTATCTAGGTAATCAAGTGATTACTATTAAATAAATGTCGTAATAAACTCTAAACGCCCCCGCCGGGCATCCTGTATGCTATTACAGAACAGAAGCAAAACTTTCCCGAGTCGCGGTGTCCAAAGTTTATAATAGAATTTGTGCAACTTCACCTCGCCCATATTGACGTTCAGATATAGAGTTTAAAACACCTTTCTTACTTTGCAGATAGTTTCAAGATAATAATTTATTGTCTCGACTTAAAACTTGCTTCCCTATAATTCTTGGAAATTTTTTATTTGTCATGTGGCATACACGTAATATTTACACAAGATAAGTCGAAATAAAGTTATTTATGTTATAAATGAAAAGTTTTTGCGATAAAAGACTTTTATTCTGAGAGGTTTTGAAGAAATTATTATGATAAAGAATACAAGCACATTTTGATTCCCAAAGTAGATTTTTAGTTTGATAAAATATTCCCACAATATTCCACGTACCCACGGTATTTAGCGCGAACTGTACAGCAGTAGAGTACAGGGCGCCGTAATCCTAAAGGTAATAAAAGAAAAAAAACATTAATGTGATAAGTTGACTATTTCGAACGTGATCGTGCCGAATCCACACACACTGACATCCGAATATCTAAGGAAATATATTTTTTTCACCTTAATTTGTGTGTATTTATATTTATAAATATGAGCCATACCAAAGGGGTCAAATAATTTTTAGTTCACGAATTAGACCGCTCAATTTGAATTAAGTGAGAGTAGAGCACAACCAAAAAGCTTTGCGTTATGAGGCGTGCAATATATATTTAAATTCTTATACCGCCAGTTTATCACCGTTTTTAGTCATAATATACTATCATCAATGAGCCTACTGCAGCCGCTTTAGCTTACGGACTGGATAAAAATCTTAAGGGCGAGCGGAATGTGCTGAGGACACACATTTTGGCACACACAAAAAAAAAAAAAAAAAATCATGTGTAGTCATAAAAACGCTGATACGAGTGCTCTTACTAAGAATATAAGGGAATATCTCGGGGTTTCACCGTTGAGATAATGAATTAAATTTGATAATCACGTGAATACATTGTGTCGCTTTAATTTGTTCACAAATAGACAATAATACGCGTTGCTCAATAATACCTGAATTTGTATTGATTTTGTATGTAGAATAGAGTGAGAAGCTTAAGGGAAAAAGTTCACAAGAACCTGTCTCGGACTTTACGAAATATCAATAAAATTTCTTAATTGGTCCTACCGTTGTACAATTATATTGTGTCCAAGGAATATCATTAAACTTGTAAATTAACGATAATTTTTTATTTCTTTTTTATTTGTCCGCTTTCGCTTAAGTCAAACCACGTGTTTAAATTATTGAGGTCTACCCAAAAGTGCACTTTGGGGATTGTTCAAGCGGGATTGTGTTTCGGATTAATTTGTGTGCCACTCAAGCGGAGATAAATTGCGGTGCTAATCTGATAAGATCGCTGATATGAAATTCATTGTTGCGATGTAATGGTACGGTTATTGCGGCCTCTTTTGGTTTGACGCTTTTCGCGTAATTGTATAATGCGAATTTATTATGCATTTTAGAAAAGAGTTTCGAATTTTTAAGTCATTTTATTGGGCTAGCTCATATCTCTAAGTAGAATCGACGTTATTTCTAAGATTTTTGTATATTTATTAATGCTTCGATTTTAAAATTGTAAGAACTTCGATCAATCTGGCCAGTTACGCTGAATTCACACGGTGTCGTGGGATCATCAAGTTAGTTTATTTATTAGTACTTAAAAATAAATCTAAAACCACCCCTTTATAATCCTCATTTTATTTTACTTTTTAAACAAAATAAAAACCCAATGATATCGAGAACATCTCGTCTCGAAAGTTAATTTTAAAACTTCCGTTAACGTAGGAGCAGGAAAAGTATCTCTCAGTCGCAGTTATGTACAGACAACTTTTTATATGAGTATCGCTGTAGAGAAATTCTGCCCCATATGGCGTGCTACGCTAAGACTTTCAATAGCAATTAATAAATAAAAATACTGTGCGAGCCACTCTGTAAAAGGATAGAGCCAGATGCTTGCCTAGGAACTGTGTCAGGAGTAGTCTAGAGATGTAGCTTGTTAGATCGATTTATATAGATGTATCGATATTAATCGCCATTTTTTCTATTGATTGAAAAATGAAATATCACTTTTCAATATTTGTCATTCTGTCTTTCAATGTATTAAAGACCAGCGTTTACGAAATTGGGGGGCGATTCGAATATTCAAATATTAAAAATATTTAGCTCTTCTTAGATTAAATATTACAATACGTCATGTGCAAACTGCCTTTGCAAACTATAGTCATGATTTCTAATACACCTAAACTCAAGTTGCTTGCAATTAGTTTAAAATAAACAATCACAAATAATTCTATACATGATAAAAAACAATATGAACACAGGACTTCTACATAATTCAACACAAACAGAGATATTTATCAAATTACATTTCGCAAACCAAATAGATCTGAGAAATGAGCGTTCTCGAGTTGTCAATTAAATTTATCTCTAGAAAGTCTAACATGAGTTTAATGTATAATAAATAAATAGGACTATATGACACACGGACGTCTGTTCCTAAGGTAGACAACTTAATGCCTGTGTTATAGTTAACAGACGCCTACTATACCCAAATATATTTTTTTAGGAACATATAAATAAATACATATAGATTGAGACTCGAGGCGGTAATCGAACCCACGACTCTCGGAGTGGAAGGCCGGGTCACTGCCCACTGTGCTAACGGGCCAGTCAAAGAATCAGTAAATAGTTTAAGTCATGTAAATTTAATTATACAATAAAATATTATTAATTAACTAGCTGTGCCCGCGCCTCCGTACGCTATAAAATTAAGTAACAAAATTTGATTCAATTTTAGCGTGATGATATAGCCTTCCTCAATAAATGGGCTATCTAACACTGAAAGAAGGAGGAGGTTGGCTATTTGAAAACCAGTGTTAGAATGGCTCATCCATCTATCATCCGGCCGCGGTAAGAACTGCTTAACCTAGCGATCGACACAACTGCAGGCCACTGATTATGTAAATAGTTGGCCCAGATTAATATCACTGTGTGATATTAGTCGCGGGATTGTAGATTTAGTTTCGTTGACAACCCTAACCCATGCTGTTATGAAGCAGAGATTTTGTCTGACCGGTCGCGCGACTCGTCGCCCGACCGGTCGACGGACCGCTGCCTACGTGACCGCCATGGAAAGGTTGAGAGTTACGGACGGCTTTGGGCTGTTTAAGGATTTTAAAGAATGGTATTTTTTTTTATTCACTGTGTGACGTAACATTCTATGATTTTATTCAATCTTGAAGGTTTTTTAAGGCCGATATTTAATTGTTTCGCTAAAATTTTCATTACCAACTTCACAACAAGGTTCTGCAGTTGGATAAAAATAATCAAAAAAGAAATAATCCTTTAGTATTTCTATGCTGCATCCAGAATTATAGGGAGCTCGCTCCACCCTAAAATTTACCTCGGGCCGACACTGCTCGCACAAGATATTAGATATTCATAGACCAGCAATAAAATAACAGTTCTAGTGAATCAATAAAGGAACGAATTCCCTTGGAACAGTTGAGGTCAAAAGGCGAAAGAACTAATATTGAATCTTGATACCGAGTAAAAGAAGCTATATTAATAAAACTGTTGTTTTTGAGCCGAACACAAATTTTCCATTGGGGATTATTAATAAAATTATATTGTTTTCTTCTAGTATAAACGGTCAAAGAAATACTAAGTGACTAGAAAGAAATACTAATATATTTAAGGAAACATGTTTCTGGGCAATTATGTCGTGTATTTAAAAAAAAAATAAGAAATTATTGCCTAGACACATATTAATTAAATATTAACTATTACATGCAGGGAAAAAGTGTAAAAAATAATTAATTAAAAAACAAAATGTGTTCGAATTTGCGATGCTATGTGCGTCGCCATTATTTATTATTATTTTTAATTAACGAAACTAAATTGCTAGCTTCGGCGCGGACAGAACTAGCGACGGTTTTTTTTAATTAACGCCGAGAATGCGACGCACGGGCGTGAGAAATACAAACTTAGTAATGACAAATTAGGATAATAGGACAAATTGGTATACATAAATTAGGATAAAATGAAATAAAAATTGAATATTCCATTCAGATTCTTGCATGTTTAGATTTGTTACAAATCTCTAAATATATAAATACATACATACAGATTGTATTATCCGTATGTATGTATTTATATATTTCCCAGACTCGAGGCGGGAATCGAACTCACGACCCCGGAGCGGAAGGCAGGATCACTGCCCACTGCGCCAACGGGCCAGTCGTGATAAATGTATACCAATTTGTAATAATTGTTATTACAGAACGATACATCTTTGGGATCTATCGGAGCAGCCATCTTGGTGCAATGGAAATTTTACAAAAATTGTAGAAACCATGTCAAATGTTAAAACCGAATCTAAAAACGAAGAAAAGGAACTCAACAGCATAACGAATCAGGTAATGTTATTAAAAATAAATATTTTTTTATTAAAAGTACCATACAAATTGAAGTTAACTTTAACATCGCGTTGAAGTTGGAAAACTAAAGTTGGAGAACTATAGTTGGAAAACTATAGTTGGAAAACTAAAGTTGGAAAACTAAAGTTGGAAAACTATAGTTGGAAAACTAAAGTTGGAGAACTAAAGTTGGAAAACTATAGTTGAAAAACTCGCACTAGGCACACAGCTTGCTTTACAAGTCAAACGTGCCTAAAGAAGTTTTTTTTTTCAATAAATCACCATTTCAGTGTCGTATACTACGTTCGTGTGCATATACAACAAGTGGGATTAATATATCCAACAATGAAGTCACAGACAATATTGTTGGTCTAGAATTTTTGGGCGCCTCTAACACCAATTTGGAAGACGGTCGTAAAATCTTAGCTCAGGTAATAATATATTTTCTTTTTACAGACTAATGGAAAGATATAAAGGAACGAACGAAGGACCAGAGATGAACGTATGCACAAAATTTAGGACAGGTAACTCACTTGGCCGAAGCCGATGGCATCAAATTGTTCGTTGTGGGATGCCATGTGACCACGATCCTCAGTAATGAGGGACCGAGAACAGAGAACACACTTGGCGACGGTTTGGCGACGGGGCCGAATTTGAAGCGTAGCCATGATTACTACTAGCTACTCATCTGGCAAACGTAGATATCCATGACTAGCTGGCGACGTCGTCATGGCGTCTCGGTGAGGTAGGAGCCTAAAACTTAACATATACCCACTGCCTACTATGCTTCAAGAATGAAATACCTTATACTACAATCCGCTCCCCCCTCCTATAACACGGTAATCTTATAACGCATTAATATTGTTCTGTAATATAGAACATTCGGATATCATATGTAAACCAGTGCTAGAATAGATCACCCATCTATCACCCGGTCGCAGCCAGAGCAACTTAACTTAGCGATCGACTAAAATGCCGACCACAGATTAAGCCACGACCTCATCTACCAAATTTATAATATATTTGGACAAAATGTCGGTAATCGCTTTGTATGTTTTTCAAAGCGTCTAATCTTCGGGACCGTTTATTTGATTAAATATATAAGTCATCTCAATGATGTTCATTTGTCACGGTCTTACTCAACGGCGATAATGTCTTTAGCACGTCTTGCTTATGATTTTGATTCGACGAATACATTACGACGCAGCTTATAGTATAAGAGCCAGCTGCCAGATTACCATAACAACGAATAATAAATAAATAAATATATACAGGACTATATGACACACGGACGTCTGTTCCTAAGGTAGACAACTTAATCCCTGTGTTATAGGTAAGCGCCATCTAGTTTGCTTTGGTGTAACCTTTTCCACTCGACATCATTGCCATCTTGTTATGTAGCGGCCGCTACATGTGTGTAACAGGCGGCTGTTACCTATAACACAGGCATTAAGTTGTCTACCTTAGGAACAGACGTCCGTGTGGCATATAGTCCCGTATATATTTATATATTTAATAATGTTGCAATTTGAACAATTTGCTGAATTGTTTTTTTTATGAGATACCTAAATTAATTCGAAGGAATGTGTCCGGACTATTACAATTTTATCCCTCCGTAGGGTGTTACTAACGGCTAAAGAATTTATCATACAAAGAGTACGTAATTGGTAATTGACAGCTTTTATCAAAAATAAATTCGATACAAGTTCATAATTTCTTGCAAACGAAATCGACTGCAGATGTTATTGTTAGTACTAAGTACATGACATGAAAATACATAAGATTTTATTAATTCAGTATGTCTGATAAGTTTATATAAATGTATGTTATACGAGTATATAATATAAAACAACTAAAGCAAATGCTAATTAAACAATTTTTTCATTAAATCTATACACTATTCAAAGAGCGTTAAAACCAATACTAATAGTAGATTGTTGCACCGAACGCATAGTGAGTTATTATTGCACGAGTGCTATGTTGGTGCCCGAGCGCGTGCGAACGCACTAAATTAACACGAGTGCATTTATTACTTACTTCAGCAAAGTGCATAATCTACTTTTCTTTCAACTACATCACTGTTCCCAGTTTTTAAACTTTTCTTCCTAAATATGAATTAAAAGTTTTACAATGGTATAAAATGCGGGCCATTTGTTTTCTTTTACCATTTTTTTTTCAACTTTTCTTGGTAAATATGTAGTATCAAAGTTTTTTAATATTATATAATAGGGGCCCTTACTTTTTTTTTCGAGTTTGTTCAGTCGATTTTATTTTCGGCCAGTATGTTTTTGATTTAATTTATACATTTTACATGAAACTTAATTGGAAACATTGAACGTCTATGGTAAATTTATGACAATAAAAACAGTGCAGTAATGAAATTTCATAAATCACTGCACCGTTTGGGTTATAAGCAGAAAAAGCGTCCTTGGTAACCGGTTATGCAGTGATTAATGTGTGTGTTGGAAGAAAATCATTTTATTTAAACGATAACCCATATTATAAAACTTAATACAAATAACACACTATAAAAAAAGTCTAAAGTCTTCATTACAAAAGTAAACTTAAAATACGTATTAAGTCTGAAATTTCCTAAAACTTACCCTTTATGGATTTATTCCCTTAAGTAATGTAATATAATTTAGAAGAGGTCGAAGCTGAATCAGTAGCCGGTATTTGAGACAATCGCTAGGGTAAGCAGTTTTTACCGCAGCCGGTTGAAAGATGGGTGAGCCAATCTAGACTGGTTTTCAAATATATGACGTGTTTTGACAGGCACGTAAAACGGTCCGTTATTGAGTGCGATTAGTCGTGTGATTTTAGAGATTGTGGGGGTTCCGGGGATGACGTCAGACAGTAGTCGGTCATCTTAACTCTTCCCACAGCCACATCCTCTGCAATTTAAGCAGACCCTGGTACTAGACTATGTAAAAAATATGCCTAATTCTATTTAAATGTAAATACCTACTTAAAACAAGGACAAACCCAATTAACGTCCAAACATTTCGATTGCTATAAAGAAAATAATGCTTATTGCACAGGGTTTAAGGATTTCATTGTTTTAATATACATATTATTAATATTGATACTAAATTGCCCTGATATTCGGCTGCTTATCGGGGATAATTAAGAAATAAGTAATGTGATAAAGAAAAAGTTGGTATATGATAACCTCTCATATATTATATGTCTAAATGACAATTGAAGCCCACCTGTGAATCCCATTACAGGACTTTCCATAGACAGCGAGTACTAATTTTCGAGACCTATGTTTGGAAAAACCAGATGCTCTCTAAATCGTTGAAATTTTATACAAGTACAGTTAATTTTATAACCAAGATAAGTTTTTGTAATCTTTTTTACATCCCTTACACTTGACCTTGACTTGCATCGCAACTGTTCTAGGGTTCTAGGTTCTGTTCAAACAAAAAAATATTTTTTATTTTTTTGTTTGAACAGAAGAGATTAGATGTAATAATACCAACTTATTCAGCGATTGCCGCGAAATTACGCTTGTTTTAGTGTAGAAATTTGTTTGTTTTGGTGATTTCAACTGGGATAATTCATGGAACAGTAAGTAATGACCACAAATTAAAAAAAAACAAATTACAGGAATGGACGTGCTAAATAATATTTGAAAGGGAGAGTTCAATCTAATACCGTTTTTCACGAGTACGAAAAAGTAGGTATATAAACATGAGAAGCTAAACTACTTTGCTTTAATCTGCGAATGACTATTCTATTTAGGACCAACGTGCCTAATGAAATTTAGCCCTCAAAACCATTTTTAGGGATTTATAAACCTTTTTTGACTCGTTTTAGATTAGCGTCCGCGATGTTAGTACGTAATATAGCTAACAGGCTGTATTTCTGCCACATAGCTATTTTCTTCCCTTTGTTCTCTCAGCTGCAGTGCTCAAAAATCCAAGTGAGTAGTTCCAGGACCGCCCGCAGCTTGAAGGAACCGTAGTCCTCTGGCCTTGGATAGGCTACGCCGAAAAGATTCATTCTTATTCTGCCCAGCCCATCGCAAACCCAAACGTCTGTATTAGTCTAATACATAATTCCTCGAATTACTTACAATGTCAAACGACAAAAGACGAAGAATTTGTTTATTTTTATTGGCTCATTGTGTCTCACTGCTGTGCAAAGGCCACCCTTTTCGGTTCACTTTTCTTTCTTGGTCCAATTTTATCCATAACTTCCCCATAAAGGCAAAGGCAAATCGTCGTGCCATCTTGTCCTTGGCTTGCCTAATCTTCGGTGGATTTAGATTCATTCAAAAATTCACAATATGGCCTCTTCTTTGCGGGCCCAATCGAGCCACATGCCCAGCCCATTCCCATGGTACCTTAGCGGAATTTTTCTTGAGATTTTATTAACAATGTAACATTTTGTAGAGGAAAATTTCATTGCAGAGCATTGTATGTTTCTGAATGGGTCAAAATAACACATAAAGCGTTTTATTAATGAATATTTAAGGACAAAAACGTTAAACGCATTACTGGGGTGCGTTTTAGCCCTAAACTCAAATTACAAGACGTAAATATTAATTCAGCCCAACAAAGGGAACAAATTACTTTCATAAAGGGAAATGCTGTTCATTTTAGGACGATACACGTGTATTTTGTTCGTGTACCTATAACACAGGCATTAAGTTGTCTACCTTAGGAACAGACGTCCGTGTGTCATATAGTCCTGTGTATATATATATGTGTATTTATTTAAATAAAAGGCAAAAATGTTTTATTCATATGAACTTTATTGTACTTATAAAAATGAATCCCTATTTTTCTTGATCACGGCATCACGCGTGAACGCCTTTACTGATTTCGCTAATACTGTTTTTGTTGTATTTGTTATTGTTTGGAGAAGGTCCTTATGAAAGACTGGATTAAGAAAATCGGGCGGAAAATTAGAAAATTTAACAATACTTAACCATCATATCAAATTACTAGCTGTGCTCGCCACTTTGTCCGCGTAAAATTAGGTAAAAAAATTAGATTCGGTTTTAGCGTGATGATATTTAGCCTTCCTCGATGAATAGGCTATCAAAAACTGAAGGAATTTTTGAAATCGAATCAATATTTCCTGAGATTATAGCGTTCAAGTATACAAACAAATATACCCTTCAGCTTTATATATTAGTATAGATTACTAATGTAAACCTTAGCGCTTTTGAAACGGGACCGGGAACGGGAATACTATTACAGGATGATAGAATGTAGTAAATAGTAAGTAAAACAACTTTCGGGCAGGACAACGTCTGTCGGGTCCGCTAGTTCACCTATAAAATTTTAAAGTGTAAGTCTGTAGTTTTTTGATATAAACATATTTTAGTAGTTGTTACCCACCACTTTGTCCGCTTAAAATAAGGTAAAAAATTTTAGCGTTAATATATATAGGCGTGATTATCGATGAATAGGCTGTCTAACACTGAAATAATTTTTCAAAATGGACCAGTAGTTCTTGAGATTAGCGCGGTAAAGCAAACAAACTCTTCAACTTTATATATTAGTATAGATACGTTACTAGAGTAAGTAAACACCGTCGGACAAAACCCGATATTTCATAATAGTATGTAAAAAAAAAATACAAAAATAAACTTTGCTTTTGAAAATTTATTTGCTTCGCTTTTCTACCATCTCATTTACATTACAAAAATGTGCGAAGAATTCAACGACTTCTGGCGAGCGAACGTTATTGATTTAAAACGCGGGATATGTTGCATATCCATTAATTAATTTGGGCTAATTAATAAAGCTGGTTTAATTAACGAGGCTGTTAGTACAAATTAATCAACGCTGATTGGTCCATTGCCGTGACCGCGTCTAATATTCATTACAGATGGGATTATTCCATTTTGTTGCGTCAATTTATTATATTAATACACCTGAATTACAGATAATAATTATCGGTTCTCAAATAATTGATAAGTGTCGGCCGTCGAAATCCGTGAAAAGTAGAGGAAGATTTGAATTATGTAATATATGCGAATATCTCTATATATATAAGATTATTTGTATAATATTGATGTTACAGTCGAACTGATACCAGAATATACTCTTTTACATGAAACTGTACATTAAAGAGTAAATGTTTTAGCTTTAGGAACCAAGCACTCTTTGGAAATATGAGAAACTGACTAAGCAATGGGCGACTAGTATTTTTAAGCGTCTATTGGCTGGACTTAAGGTGGTGCTATTTAGGACCGTCGACAGCCTAGCTACTAGCTATAATAATCCGAGGGGGAGGGGGGCACCCCAAAATAGAGGATGGAAAATTAAGAATTTTAAATACAACTTAGAACTACAGAACAATTAGAAAATTCTTTCGAATTTTAACCTATAAGATTTGCTTCGGTCTAACGAATCGTGTAAATAAATGCTGGACGTAGATTTATTAGGTTTTAGCTAAAATTTTTTGAATCTTTATAGGGGGGCATCTGTCCCACCTTGCTCTCCCTTGGTGACGCGACCGGTCCGTATAATTATTTGCTACCTTATTTATATTAAAATACAAGCGGACCCGGCAGACATTGTCCTGCCGGAACGTTGGGTTACTTACTATTTACTATATTCTACTATTCGATAATATTGTCCCGGTTTCCGTTCATGTTATGTCAATTGCCATAAAGTTCAATTAAAAAAGTTTAAATTGTCAAATCTAAATCTTGTTCTGTGTATTTTCTTATTATAGTCTTAAACTAGTTAATTCAATGAAACCATTTATATTTTTATCAGGTACATACATAATTGATGAAGACAAATAAAGTTAATAAATGATCTTTAAAAAAATAAAATTGTCAAAAGGGCTGAGGTTATATTAGATAAGGTTAGTTTTTTCTAAGTTTTGGAGTAAATTTCTTAATTTTTTCTTTGATAAGAACCTCCTCCTGACAAAAACAAACACTAATGAGGATTTTATATGTATAAATACTAAATGTGAATGCTACTTCATCCGCGTAAACGTACGTAACAAAATTAGATTTAATTTTACCGCGGTATAGTCTATAGCCTTCCAGCGTTAATGACAAACAGTTATTTCATATTATTTATTATCAGATTGTTAGAAAAGATAATTTGTTCGTAAAGTTTAAAGATTTTGTTTTTGAGATTACTTTATGTGTGACTAGCTGTGCTCGCGACTTCGGCCACGTAAAATTATGCCTAAAAAATAGATTCAATTTTACCGTTATGATATTATAGCCTTCCTCGATAATTGGGCTATCTAACACTGAAAGAATTTTTCAAATCGGACCAGTAGATCCTCAGATTAACGCGTTCAAGCAAACGAACTCTTCAACTTTATATACTAGTATAGATAGAAATTTTAGCAAATAAATATTTTATAGACGTTATTTTAACTTCAACAAATATTTGTATTTTTAAATTTGGAACCTGTGGACTTTATGGTTCAAAATATATTACTATTTTGAAGGTTTGAAATAAACGTGTAAAGCTCTCGTGTGCGGTCGCATTTATGCAGGCATGTCATTGGCAATAGTATGGTAACACGGGTTACAGCGCACTAATTGGGCCGCCTCGTGTCTTCTGCAAACAAATTAGCCCCTGGAACGAGTGTCTGATGTGTAGGGCTAGCACTGTCAATTATTATTTTGAAGCAATTATTTACCGTAGCGTTTGTCCAACGAACAAATTTTCAAGTTTTAGTTTTATATAATCGCATATTGAGGAATATTCATATCCCCACAAACTCATGAGAGGTTTTTGGATGAAATTATATACATTGAACTTGCTGTATAAATTAATTAAATAAATAAAAAAAAAAAATAACGACTATCGACCTACCCCGGTTTCGCACGCCTGCATACGTGAAGTAAAATTTTAGGTATTGTACGAAAATTGCGCATACGAACGAGTATGAAATTTGGCACAATTGTAGTTCATATAGAGGAAGGTGTTCGAATGCTAATATTTTCTGGTAATATGCAATATTAATATATTGAATTAATAAAATAAACTCACACGCACACGAATGCCAAATGATTTATACTAATTACACACACATGTATTGGATGATGTCAAAGCGTCATCGTGACAACCGTATGTTATATTAATTGACAAATTTTATTTTTCTGTGAATAGAAAATGTATGTCGTTGGATGCAAAGAGGTTTGTGGGCCAATTTCGAACAGCCGGTGATCTATAGTACATATAAAACTTCCTCGTAAATCACCCTGCTTATTGACGAAAACCGCATCAAAATCCGATCCGTAGTTTAGAAGATCTAACCGTACAGTATTGAGAAGTGACTTTATTTCATACTATGTAAAGAAAAGCATTATTCAAAGATTTTGGCTGAAAAAAATTGTGCTGGGCTAGTGAAGCCTAGAGTGAGATACATTGTAACCTCTTGGATCAAGCCTTACAGAGCTTGAGAATCTGACAATGACTTGCGATATAAGTGTCCTAATTCCTCATTTGTCCTTAAGTATGATTTATTACGAGAATTCAGATACACTTTTGAAATAAGGATAGACATTAAAAAGCAGTAATATACACTGGCCCGTTGGCGCAGTGGGTAGAGAACCTGCCTTCCGCTCTGGGGGTTGTGGGTTCGACTCCCGCCTGGACTATAGGTGTATTATCTGTATATGTATGTATTTATATATTTTCAAAAAAATATATATTTGTGTGTAACAGGCGGCTGTTAAAAATAATTAATGGTTGGGTGCCTGTAACACAGGCATTAAGTTGTCTACCTTAGGAACAGATGTCCGTGTGTCATATAATCCTATACATTATCTATTTATCTACAGTGTAAAAAGTCATAAATACAGTTTGTGTAAAGCATTATATCATTTTGAAGTAGCAAACACTCAAAGATTACAAAAATAATAAAAAAACCGTTGATTAACCGTTTTGTTAAGAAAAAAAATTTTAACAGAGTTGTCTGTGGGCGATGTATTAGACTTTTAATCATCAACCAATAAGTATTAGCGTATTTTATTATTAAGTCTAAAAAAGTAGGCAAGCTCAAAATTATTGACTGAGAAAGCAATTTCATTATACAATACTTACATGTACCTTAAAGCCAAGAGCGGGTTAGGATATGATTATATAGAAGGGTTCCGTATATGTTATGGGAGAAATTTATTTGTAAATTAACTTTAAAAGTTGTCCAATTTCCCTTAAAATACGTTTTTAGTAACTCTCTGGTAAATTTCCGGAAAACAGTTTCGACGGAAATAAATAACGAAAAGAAATAATTACGTTCTTTATTTTGTATTTTTTTAATGTTTTATTTTGCGTAAAAGACCACGTGATGTTTTAAGTTTCTTCGATTTAATTACATTTTTAACTGCAGAAATTATTACAAATATCGTGATACTAATAATAATGTCAATAAATATAACATACTAGCTGTTTCCCGAAACTTCGGCCGCCTAAAATTAAACTTAAACTGCGAGAGCCCATAGACTTCCTTAACCTAACCCTATAGAAAAATCCATCCTTAGCGGATGTCTACTAATCATATTCTTCACTACCCTTGCCAAATTTCACCTTTGTATGTCCCGCGATTTTCGAGATTTTATACATAGGGCATCTCACGCCCAAGGGACAAAGAAAAAATTGGAGGTCTTGGAATTTATTTATGTTTTGGTCATTTATATATATATGTATGTAAACGTAAATATGTATGTACATGTATTTTTTTTCCTTATACGCTTTGTTGTCTAGGTTATGGGTTTAATAATATTCGATAATGTTTGAGACAACAGATTTTCTACCTTTTTATTGGAACCAGGGGATTATTAATTCAATAACAAAAGCACTGCCTTAAATAATTATAAATTATGTTTAAATAAAACAAAAAGCAAACAAACTCTTCAGCTTAGTATATTAGTATAGATTTGACAATCACTCCATGAATTCGCCACAGGCCTCAAGCGGTATAGTCACGCCACTGATAACCAACCACTTTCCATCATAGGAGCTTCGTTCATTTGCTGGTAAGTCAGTTAAAAAGACGGCATTCAAAATTGATTTTCATTTCAGCACAATAGGTTATAAGCGAGTTACGCCACGACGAGCACTTTGTAAGTATATTCTCTAAGGTATTTTTCCATTTCTACTGTACAAAACAATATTTGGTCACCTGCGACTGTCCAGAACACCTTGATGCTTGACATTCTACTAATGTGCTTCAAGATCTTTTCTTTCACTCGCGTGAAGTCGTTGCATGATCTTCTCCAAGAAGTTTTCCTTAAGCGATAAGGAAATATCGTATTTCATAAAGTGAAAGTCTTGGATACAAGTTCCATTAAAGCAAGTTGATTGTTGATAACATCTAAATGCATGCTCGCAGTAAAGTACTGCATGCAATTTAGTTTCAAAAATTTAGCGCCACAGCTTTAATCAATAGTATCACAAGAGGCGCTAAAATACTTATAACCCTTTTAGGGAAGATTCAGAGAGTCAAATAACAAATAACCGACAATTAAATAATCAGATTATCATTTATATAATTCAGTACAATTATTTTACAATTTTCAGAATTATGCGACTGCCGTAGAGGTAGTTGTAGAGCAAGGTACGCTGCTAGGTGTGCAGCGACAATCGGTCACTAACAACACGTTCTACAGCTTCAAAGGGATACCATATGCTGCTCCTCCAATTGGCGATTTAAGATTCAAAGTAAGTACATAGACTTTATTTGTATAGTTAATATAAACTATTAATTAATAATCCGTTAAGCAACATAATTTGAAAATTTTCAGGAACCACAATCTCCAATTTCATGGAATGGAACAAGAAATGCCACAGAACATGGAAATGTTTGCCCCCAAGTGAGACGAATTTCTTAGCATTCCATGGATTCACCGTGCGGGTGCCGGGTCCATCGCGTTGCAGAGGAAGGAACCCTAACGGACCTGGCAGACGCTGTTCTATACCAACGTTGGCTTATTTTTTATATAAATTCATAACGCCATCTATTGGTCGCTTACGCCACCGAGCGCCCGCTGCCGGCTCTCTCTGCCTACGTATTTTAGATCTCTGATATCTTCTAAGATATTCATTGTAATTTTATGCTGTAAAGGCCAATTTTAATCCGCATAAAATTTTCAAAGTATCTAGCGTATTTAAATGGATAAGGATTAATACGGTACTTTTAAAAATAGCTTAATAAATAGTTCATTGTTTTTTTTGTAATATTAAAATATAAAAATTGTTCCTGTGGGTTACACTTCGGAGACAAACATATGCCATCGCGGACTTTATTATAGATCTTTTTAAGGTTTATAATTCCGTTGTACATTATTTAGTTCTATCTAGTAAGGTTCAGCCAGCGCACGCGACGTAACCACACAATACGATTTTACGACATCTCGTTACAAATCATTGAAATTCTCGGCTTTTATCTTCTATAACATTGATGTATTATACGTATAAACCTTTCCCTTTAATCGCTCTATCTATTTAAAAAAACACTTCAAAATCCGTACTTTAAAGATTTAAGCGTACATAGGGACGGACGGACAGAAACAGCGACTTTGTTTTATACTATATAGTGATGATGATATCTAGTGCGATGATATTTTGAACGCAACTTAAAACGGTGAAGCTTAACCAGTATTAGATTGTACGACGTTAATAAGAGCCTTCTTCTTCAATGTCGGTATTCCTTGTGCTGAGAAGTTCGTAGCTTAAACAGTGGTCGGCATTTGAATCGATCGCTAGGTTAAGGCAAAATGGAGGAATGACTTGAATCGTTATAACAGAGACTGACAACGCATAGTCATAGACAGAACCATATGGAAAGAGGTCGACACGACTGCGCGCAGGAAATAAGTGTCAGGTTCCCAAAGTATCGAGGGCACTGACGAATCAACGATTTATTATGAAAAGGTTGTTGCACGTTGTAAAATAATCGGTCAATAACATTTGATTCTTATTCGTATGAAAGGATTTTTAAATCTGCAGATTAATGTAACGAAAGCAATTAATCAAAAACCCAAAATATAACTACAAGTTTCGTTAATGACTTTTGAGACTTTAAGATATATTTTTTTAACTGATCATTCATCACGCTCGCCATTACCTAAAATGTTTGTTAGTAGCGCTAAAGTGATGGGGGTGCTTAAGGCATAAATCGTATGTTGTGATTTTACTAATGACTTCCGGAATAAACCTTGTAGAGTCTATCTCTCGATGATGTTCCAGTGTCCGATTTTTCCTCGTATTCATTTGGGGATTTGAGCAAAGTGGCTTAGATTTTCATGCTATTACAATCCTTGTTACTTAGATTGTTATCTCGAGGTTTTTTGGTTTCTGACTGCATACAGCGATATGTTGATTGACTGGTGATACTGTTACGGTACTCGGGGACCTGATATTTGATGATCACATATGACGAAATATGATATTAAATGTAAATATCAATTAACTGCTACGTGAGATTCAGATAAACTTAACTAATTATGTACGGAATGATATATAAATAAATATATACAGGACTATATGACACACGGACGTCTATTCCTAAGGTAGACAACTTAATGCCTGTGTTATAGTGCGTGCACAGCTGCAGACAACGTAGCTGCTATAGTTTGGAAACCATCATAGTATAGTTGACTGAAATAAAATATATGATTGATACTAAGAATACTTTGCTATTAAAGTATTAGGTATACAAATAAGTTTCCGCCGTTCTAAACAACATGTCGCTACGCGGTTTTTCATTGCAATTCTCAGTTGATTACGGTCTTAAAATTAGGTTGTTTTATTTAAGAACAATATAACCTTAAATTATTTTGGACTTCGTATGTCCAACTATCATCAGTTCCAGTCAATAGCACAGGCTTTGTCAGAGCAGCGGTTCACATCATATGAAGGTACCAAAAATTGGGTTGATCCTTGAATAGCCTCAAAAAATAAAGAGTTCATCAGGCATGGGATTCGAATGAAAAAAAGAAAGAATGAAAGAATGCTACCTGAGAGATGGGAAAAAGAAGTATCTAGTAATGGAGAATATTTTGAGTAAACCTAAACTGCCATTCTATTACTATAAAAAATATTTTTTCACAAAAAACGGCGAGAACTTATTTGTACTCCTATTAAAATATAGAAAAACAATACAAAAGAAGTATTATTTAAATAGACAAGCCCCATTTTTTATTGTTAAATATTTTAGAAGCTACCAATGATTCGGAAAAGTCAAGCCACAAGAAGAATTAGCAAGAAATATATTAGTCGCTTTAAAAATAGTTCTTACGAAAATCGAGTTTAATTCATTTCCATGTCAACTATAAAGTACGAAGGTTGAACGAATTATTTAAATTCAGAACAACTCCTTCTGATAGTTTAGTTTTTTTCTCGTTAATTAATTTTCGCCACAGCTACTAGTGTTAACCGAGATTTTTGTGAAGTGTTAGTGTTAAATAAACATATTTATATATTATACGGGTAACATCTTCTCTTTGGAAATTACCGTTTCATTTGCTAATATTCTTTTTATAAAAAATATCCTTAGGAGGATAGACTCCGAAGAAGAGTAGGTTTTTTTACTCTTTGATTTTCATATTTTAATAGGAATAGCTAATCATATGACCAACCAATGAATTAAAGCTGGACAATTATTTTTTTTTACAAAAGAATATTTTCACAATGTGCTGACAAGCTAAAGCTGGGCAGAACTTTTTTTTCACAATTAAGTATTTACATAATATACTGGCAAGTTATGAAGAGATCGTGGCCTAATCAGTGGTCGGCATTTGAGTCGATCGCTAGGTCGGGTAGCTCTTGCTGCGACCTGGTGATAGATGGGTGACCCATTCTAGCACTGCTTTATATTCGATATCCGACCTCCTCCGTTTTTCGGAAGGCACGTAATACAGTGGGACCCGATTAACGTCACTTTGTGATATTAGTCGTGAGTTTGTAGAGATAGCTAGCTGAAACAAGAATGATGCATGCACACTGTGCCATCTTATTTAAACCTTTTATGAAGTTGACAATTTTACCGGATAAAAGTATCAAATACATGTGAATACTAACACGATTACGTGAAAATCATATTTAACTAACACTACGATGTATTCATAACAATTACATACATATACATATTCATAATTTACATACATATACGAGGAGGTCGTGGCCTAATCAGTGGTCGGCCTTTGAGTCGATCGCTAAGTTAAGTTGCTCTGGCTGCGACCGGGTGATTTGTAGAAGTTATGCACGTGCATACATATCAGCGAATCATTTTTATTTTCGCCTATAAATTGAGATGTAAACTATTATATCTTTCAAGTCAGATTAAACCGCACACGGTGTGCAAATTTAATTAAAATTGGTTGACTAGTTTAGGAGTCTACCGCGGACAAACAATGTGACGAGTAATTTATATATATTAAGACTAGCGGACCCAGCAGGCATTGTCCTGAATGAACGTTGGGTTACTTACTAATTACTACATTCGTTTAATCTATAACATTATTCCCCGTTCCCATCCTGGTCCCCGTTCCCGTTCTGTTTCTGTCCCATTTCCTTATCGCTTTGCCCAGTCCTTTTTTATTATACAAACCTTGTCCTAACAATAACCAACACAACAAAAAATAAATTATCCAATTTGGTGCACTCGTTCGGAAGTTATGCACATGCATACATTTCAGCGACTCATTTTTATTTGCGACAATAAATGAACATTTAAGCGATCTTATCTTTCAAATTGGATCACACGGTGTGCAAATTTGATTCAAATTGGTTAAGTAGTTTAGGAGTCCTTCGCGGACAAACAATGTGACGCTTAAGTTTTATATATTAAGATTATTTTATGCACATTCGGGGCCGTAAAGCGCGTTGTATGAGAATGATCCGACAACGCGTTTTTCCATAATGTGGAATATCCCTACAGTGTTATAGGAGGGATTATTGTACCCGTTAGTCGAATTGAGAACCTTCTCCTTTATTGAAATCTATCAAAAATAAGTTTACATCTGTGACACCTTTAGCGCATGCAATGAAAGTGATTGATGACCGGTGGATTAGAGCTGCATATGGTGTTTTTTAAAGAAGATTACAGGTCCGTCCAACAAGCTGTTAGACATTCAGATGGACTAACAGTCCTTGCTTTCTTTTATGAGGTAAGTCCTAGTTTCTACTTAACTTTTAAGGTTAATAATATACCTAGCAAAAACTTAGGTATATAACATATTGGTTTCAGTTAAAAACTCTTTCTGATAGATTTTATGTTTTGTTTGGGATTAAACCTTACACGGTCTTATTTATCTCTTATCTGCTTGCTTTGGTATTTGATATTAAAGGAAACGTTCGCAATATTCTATAAGGAAGTGATTGTGCAACGCTCAGGAATGGCATTTCTCTTTCTGAGTGAACAGTGACTCAAGATATGCATTTGATAAGCTCTGGTATGTTATTTATTGGACGAACGATCTTTTACATTAGTAAATTATAACTCTTAAATGATGTTTAGTGCAGGCGCTAGGTGGATTTGAGTATGCATAATCTGATGTCGGAGCCAGACCTAGCTTCATTTGAATGATCATGTAGTGTGGCCAGGGACTTTGTGTAACTGCACAAAGTTTTGGATACCTTTGTAGACTTCAAGGACAAAAATGTACAAACACTTTGTGCTATGTCTAGCTCCGATATGAGGACCGCATTCTACGAATGGTTTTGAACTCCGAAAAGCAGGCAGATTATGATTTTTTTTTTAAACATCAATTTGCACCACAGGCTAATGCTCGTGCCATTTCATAGTACTATGTTCTAATATATTGAGATTTCACTCTTTATTTCTAACGTTCTTCAAGTCCCTCATACAAATTCCGGTTCGTCTTTGGGACAGCCATACTGAAGTAGACTGGATACATTCCATGGAGTCTAATCAGCAATCAAGTTACCCGGTTCAGACCCCACCGCCGTTGGGATATTGTCGCACCCACTCCTAAAACAAGCTTTTAATTTAAGCTTAGTAGGAGGGGAAAAGGGAATATTAATCATACCTAAAAAGTATTCCTAATATACTTTAAAAAAAAAACGGAAGCATTTAGTCTTAATAGATTTGGCCATCCCTGTTTAATACAATGTTATTTTATGTGATACTTTGCTGTTATCTTTAAAAAAATAACAGAGGTCAGTGTCTATTTATTTTATACAGTCTTGTGTCAAATGTCTGCGCTGATATCAGAATCGGACTAGAAAACCGCTTAAGCAGAGTTCACTGACATAAATACTAGCAAACAAAAGAATTTTATAAAGTTATAAATAAACCGAATAATGAATGTAGTTGATTTCTAACACAGACATGGTATCCGTCTCTCTCCGGTTCAATATCCAAATAATTATAAAATTAAAAATTCTTTGAAAATGAAAATGTATATGGTACATAATATAAAAGTTTTTGTATTAATAAGGCAAAACTATCAGTATTGACACGTCATCCTCTATGAAAATTATAATTGTGGCAAGTTTCATACACCTGCGCCCGCGCAGTTTTCCTAAAATAGCACCGAATGTTTTTGTTTCACATATTCATAAATAGATTGTGAGGTGTCCATACTTTAATTAGTATCTTCTTTCCCAGATATGTACGGAATTTTTATTAATTGCAAGATATACCTATTATATTGCACGCTATAAGCGGAATTTGGCAGCACTTTTTTGGCTTTAAGATCAATAACGAACACAACAAAAAAGAAATTGTCCAATTTGGTGGAGTCGTTCGGAAGTTATGCACGTGTATACATTTCAGTGACTAATTTTTTATTTGCCACTATAAATTGAAATGTAAGCTATCCTATCTTTCAAATTGGATCAAACTGCACACGGTGTGCAAATTTCATTAAAATAGATTACGTAGTTTAGGAGTCCATCGCGGAAAAACAACGTGACGCGTAATTTATATATACTGACAGTCGTAAATTCTAACTTAATGTCATATATGTAGAAACGGGTTTTTTAATGTATATTACAAGTATGTAAATTGTGACAACGATGAATTCCACAAAATGTTATAGATATAAAATAAACAATTATTTAACCTTGCCATAAAAAAAACTTGTAATGAAATTGATAGCAATTTAAAAGTGATACTGTAACAATATATTAAAGCACAAGTTTCGTACACATTTACCTGTTTAGTTTTTGCACGCCTAATGCAATTAAAAACTATGTTCAAGGTTTTTTGTAGGGGCACGCGGAGGTAGTCAGTTCCCCCAAAGAAATTTCGAAAATTGCCATAAAGTGACAAAATTAAAGAAATTGATAACGAAATGGGCGCGTATAACCTTTATATATATAGATATAAGTTTTTTAAACTTTATTATCACAATTATCATTGTTAATATCACCACGAACATAAAATAACGTTTCAAATTTATTTAATTGCATAAGCGATCTGCGAAACATTAATTTCTATAAATAAATTAATGTTTTGTATTCGCAGAATGCCCTTACGCTCAAAACGCAGTGGCACCGGGTGGAAAGGGGTTACAAAAAATGGGTTGACAAAAGTGTTATCAAATCTTCTTTGATTCCACGAGAATATCTAATAAATAAAAAGTGAGTAAGAAGCTTTTATAGAAGTGAAACGCGATAAAGGTATTTGTAAAATAACATAAAAATAGTTGTTTTCCGATTTCAATGAAAATAATTTTCCTAATGAATTTTACTAACCAACAGAGAAAAATTCAAGTGGGGACCACCTCGTTGGTGGACAGACGGACGAACGGAGAAAGAAACTGAGTGCAACTATAAGGATTCCTTGTAAAACTACGGAACCCTAAAAACTAATATATTTATATTGGTACAGCCTAAAAAATATGTTAATATAATAATAATTATTTCTTAATACGTATACAAATCCAAAGAAGTTATCTACGAGTAATTTCATCCTAATGATAAGCAATTAACTAAGGCGGTCGGCACACGTCGCGTGTAGACCCTTCCGCAGCTGCCCTTTTAATTCGCGCGTCGACCGCACGCATTGTAATGTCCTAATTAAGCTTGATTCTTGCCCACTGGCCTATCACGAATGCGGCAGAGAGTAACCAATAATAAATTACGTTGATACGTGAATCTGCATAATTTCACATGAGTATGGTATAACCTTCTCTACTAAAAGGGGCCTCCAATCTAAATATTCTTTGCAAATTTTAACTCTTATGTAACTTAATTCTCACTCAAATTATATTATATAATATAATAATTTATTTATTTCAGGTAAAGTACACCCATATAATAATTCAATTGACAAAAATGATTTTTACAATAAATAATTAAAAGTTAATATCAAAAATGAATACAATATGTCAAAGATAAGTAAAAATAGAAGTTTTAATGCTACAAGGTCAAAAGTAAAAAATGACAAAGTAAAATAATTCAAATAATCCATAAAAACTTTTACCTTAACATTTTAAAATATAATATAAGTAGCCATGATTTTCTGACGACTTAAACCATAACGTCAATACGTTTTTTTGTTAACTATGGGCATAGTATTAAAATTAAGCAATTTAACCAAACCAGATAAGACCAATCTTGTACTGTTGTTCTTATTAGCGGTGACGTGAAAATATTTATGGCAAGCGTCTATCAGGTGCGGTTCAAACGCTGGTAAACATACATTAAGCCCACCAGGCCACCACTCTAATAAACTTGTGGCGACACACTTGCCTGATAATAATATATACAATACCTTACCTACAAAATTATTCATATATAAATTGAATGGCTGTGTTTTTAGAAAGCTGTATCCACCGCTTGGTATCTACACAATATGCTATACATAAGGCAAACCATATATTTGTTTTCCATTTCTAATTTAAAACTAAATTACAAATATTCTTGAAGCTGTTCCCTTACGTTACACTGACTGGGGCGAAACTATTACCGTAGAAAGCATATTTATACGCCCCGATGTCTAAAGCGGCAAAAACCATGACAGACGTGATTTGAGTACACCGTGAAACGTACTTCCGCCGCCTCTTAATGTAAGTAGCGATTTGTGTGATTGCGTGCTGTGCTCTGTCGTGTCGTTTTGCATAACTTATGTGGCAAGGGTCAAATATCCGTGCAGCGATGACAGCAACCGCAGCGTCGACTGACACCGGCTAGACGCTCACTTTACGAGCTGCCTTCTACCATACACGTATTTTCATCCTAATAATCGTAAACATAGACAAAATGTTAGTTGCACAGTAAAATGTTGCGTGCAATCAATATTCTTTTGCTGATTTGTTTATGACTATTTAGTGATTTCATAAATAATGAGATCATTAGGAATAAGATTTACGGAAAAATGAGCGAGATTATTTGGTTGAAAAAATCATAATCTATTTGTATCTCCTTTTATTGTCAAATTAATTTTTAATCATATTAAAAGTAAATAAATTTAAACTAGTATGTAGTCTAGATAAACAAAATATCTAAACTGAGCTAGAGTTAGCTAATAAAAACTTCTTTAAACTAACGATAGAACAGGCAAATTAAAATAAATAATAAATTAAGTCTACATACATATAATAAAAACACTTACTGTTTTAATCTAAGCATGTGCTTATTACATACTAGCTGTGCCCGCAACTTCTTTCGCGTAAAATTAGATAAAAAAAATAATAATTTTAGCGGGATGATGTATAGCCTATAGCCTTCCTCGATAAATAGGCTATCTAACACTGAAAGAATTTTTCAAATCGGACCAGTAGTTCCTGAGATTGGCGCTTTCAAGCAAACAAACAAACAGACTCTTAATCTAGTATAGATAAAATGATCCCTCTTCACTTAATGACCAAGTTTGTGCACCATAGGTTAGGATCATACCATAGGAAAGTATCTATAGTAAAAATATTTTTTTATAAGAGTACTAGGAACACTTTAGTTATGCCTAATCAGTTGGTTCCTTCTATAGTTGAGTTTAAGGCACCATCTAAATAAATAAAAATACAAGAGTATGAATTGATCATCATAGCTAGGTTAAAAATTTACCTGTTGTAAACATGACCAGTCATCCTCCAAAATGTATTCGCAAAATAAGTTCTAATACGATAAAGTATATTTAACTAATCACCTATTATTCAATATCTCCTGTTTGTTAAATTTACTTTACATTTGCAATATAATTTATACATTAAAAATTTCTTAATCATGTTTATTCATTAACTATCGGTAGGTAAATTTTAATTAAACTTTTTAAATAACATGGAACAGAAGGTCGGTCCAAGATTACATAAATATAAAATAGACACAAGATAATATGATTTATGCCTCTATTAATTGGCAACATGAATGTTTTACGTGTTATTGTGAAAAAAAGGTTCATCGCTTTATTGCATTTCTATCGTACATTTACGATTTATAAACAACAATGTATGTAACTACGTCTCGTATAAACAAGCTGGTGTGAACGACTTGCAGACGTCTTTTAACTACCTAAACCGCACAATATATGTTATTTGTTAACATTTTTTCTTGTTTAAAACATTATAAAATTTTTCATGAATAATTTAAAAGAATTTCGTCGTATCATTTTTAAGGTCGCGATGTTCATTGTGTTAGCTAGTCACGTGCTAGCTTACACATTACTTGGAAAATAAATAAAAGAAAAAGCGCCATATACCTGAAGGAGGCACGTGAGGAAAAGGGAGAACGCACTTCCCCTCCAGAAGGTGGAGAACGGGAGGAAGAAGACGCCACTTCACGCATCTTCTCCGGCGGAATTGAGGTAGGGCGATAGAGAATATTTAATCCGGGGCATCAGGGATGCATGCACAAGCTTCTAGAGCTCTACTTCATGGATGATGACGGCCTCGCTCGGTTTTAATGGGTATTCCAGCAGATCTATCGAGTTGCACACTCCCGTTTGCAAATGTTACTATATCATGGGCCTAGTTGCGAACGGGGCAGTGTAAAAGCATTTCCCAGCGATAAAAAAGGCATACCTAATTCGGCAAACTAGAGGAAATACTCCGATCAAAAAGACACGTCTCTTCAACCAATGTGTTCTGCCTACCATGACTTATGGTGCCGAGACATGAACGCTCACAGAGCATTCGATATACAGGCTAAGAGTTGCACAAAGAGCCATGAAGCACACTGCTTGTCATCAAACTTCAAGATCAAGTTCGAAATACCCAAATCCGAATCCGCACTCTAAGGTTAAGGACGTCGGATATAGGGTCGTCCAACTAAAATGGAGTTGGATAGCACACATGGTTAGATGTGGTGATGGCAGGTGGCCTAGATTGGGATGGAGAAACCCTAGTCGTCCCATGGCAGAAGCAAAGGCAGGCTTATGTGCAGCAGTGGTTTATCAAGCGCTGAAAATGATGAGGACGATGATACCTAATTTATTCCTAGTGAGCATTTATTTCTTCAAAGTAGGTAATTCACACCTAGCCAAGCTTTAAGGTTATAATTAGTCATTAAAAAAAAAACAAAACGATACGAAAGACTTAAAAGGAATTTCCCAAAATTGGAGCATGCACAGTTTTCTTTGCGGCTGCACCAAATAAGGTTCGTTTCACAAGCTCTAACGGTACCGCGTATTGATGTAACATCGGGGGCACCAAACAAAACCGAGATTGCCTCCAAATTGCACCACGATTCTGTCTAATAACGCAAAACACTTTACTTACATTTCCAATATTAAATAAGGTGAATACGTAATAATTCGTAAAACGTGTTGCTGGATAACACGTTTTACATGTTATTATAAATTGCTCTGCTCATTTTCAAATTCTGACTTTCTTTATTGTAGGTTATACATAAACAGGCTATCTCCTATGAATATCTTTAACTCCGAGATCTGGAAAGAGTCTGAAAGACACTCAGATGTTTTGTTCAACATCTTTATACAAGACAGTGATTTATGAAATGAGATTATTGTATTCAATTATACTCCTCATGTAATCAAATGGTGTGAAAAGAAAACCATCGCGTTCCTAGACGACTTTTCAAACAATTGCTAAACTTATGTAGTTCTTTTTCATGTTACAAGGGGCAAACGAGCAGTCGGTTCATATAAGGTTACAATTTAATGTATTTCGTAATCGAAAACAGCTATCATTAGAATGATAGTCGAAAACGAAAACGGGCTAAGCGAACAGAAATTAGACCGGCAATGTAAAGGCTTTGTTTCATGTTATTACCCATCATGAATATGATTAAAGAGGAAAGAAGGGTTGGAAACCCCACTATGATTGCTGATATTTGCTCAACATGAGCTTCTGACGGGCATAAAGTATTTTTCATCATTGTTTGTTTAACTGAATTAATTGAGGATGATTTTTATTTTTCTTTTTAAAAGACGAAAACCAATCAGTGAACTTCAAGCGATTTGAAATAAGTTTTTTTCTTAATGTCTATTTTGGTTAGATTAATAGAATTGGCAAGATCCCTAGATGTTTATCTTAAGAGAAGAGGTCCTACTGATTTTTATCTTTTCGTAATATTTTATTATTAAATCTAAACAATGAAGGGAATATTGGCTATGACCAAATGTATCAATGAATGTAGAATTAACGTAGATATTCTAAAAGGGATTGTCTAAATTTATTATTAAATATATTAGAATTTGATATTTTTTTATATTGCGAGGGGCAAGCGAGCAGGCGGTTCACATAAGTGACTACCGAAGCCCATAGACATTTGCACCACAAGGAGGCTGGCAGATGCGTTACGACAACAATACCGCACGTAGATGTGACAGCATTGCCGACACTTCACGCTGATGTTATGTGAGAAAGAGGTACAGGTACCCGAACGCGCTAGCTAAATGCGGATACAGACCAAAAGAACTGCAAGCGTAATGCTACCTCAAATTAGATAGACAGGACGAAATAGATGGGATAGCCTTACGACTAATATCACAGAGTGACATTAAGCGGGTCCCACTGTTTAACGTGCCTTCCGAACTACGGAGAAGGTCGAGTCCACGCGACACTCCACGGATGCATAATATCTCTATATACAAAAATCGACTGTAAAAGCTTTTGTCACCCTTTTCCTTCTAAACTGCTAAACCTATTTTGATAAAACTTTATGTGTATATTTCAAGGGGTTTGCGGCGAAATTAGACTCGGTAGATTACGCTGTTGTCGGTATTTATAGCCTAACTTAGGTATGTTTCTCGCTATCATCCAAAAACTCTTGTCTATGTTATGTTATTCATATTGTTTCTGGGCTTAAGAAAGAAGGAAAAAATAATATTTTAGAAATACAGGCTAATAATAACAAAGAAACCTTTCATCAGTCCATAAATAGGGCAAGATAACGTCTGTTGGTATAAATATATAAGTATATGTAATAATATTTTTTATTATATGAGAGGATTTGAAAATGTCTACTGACTAAATGACTGTCTACAACCAGGCAGCCTTATTTAAATAAAATACATCTTTTCTCGAAATTTGGTTCAGACATTTAGCCACAGTCAATAGCGTGACTGATGCATGAATTCATAAAGGATATCGTACCTAATAGGGGCGCTGGAGATAGTCTGCGGTGTAATGTCGGTCATTAATAATTCCTCAAGATAGGGGTGACCCTTTTAAATCTGGGGCCGATTTGCTGTGTGGCCCAGTTCAGTCACTCTATACCTAATTATTTCCATTAACAGACCCATATCTTATTTGCAGAGGCTATTGGTATAAGCCATTTGTTGAGATTTATATGTTACCGTCAGGTCTTTCCGAAACTTCGACACGAAATCCCGGCATCTAGTATCTCGAATATATAAATGTTTTTATTAAACAAAACGATAAACGTGTGTGTGTACTTGTGTTTGTAGATGTATGTATATATAAATGATTAACCAAGCAAGTGCGAGAGAGACTCGCGTACTAAGGGTTCCGTACAATCACGTAATACTTTAACAGGTTATTTTAAGATTTACACTTTTCATAGTATTGTGTGAATTTGATAGTCACTGCAATTTTTATTTATAATGTAACTATATCTAAATTTAGGGTTGTCGAAATATTTCCTACATTTGTAATTCAAGATAAAGCTTTTTGCCAAATTGCATCTTCATAGGTCAACGGAAAGTACCCTAAAGGTTTTGATTCTCTTTTCGAAGGCACTAGTATAGGAATGGGAATTGTGACATAAATGGCCATATCTTTCGAATGAGTATATTTAGAGGATTGATTTTTTTACAACTTCAAGAGACTGCAGACCTTAGTATTTGTTATGAATGTTAAGTGTATAGCTCCACGCGTTCCTTAGAAAAAGGTTATTGGCTGACAGAAAAATAGACTGATAACAAAGTGATACTATAAGAGATTCTTTTTTCATTTAGAAGTACAGAACCCTTTGAATAAATTATTCTTCATAAGACTGTATTTGTTATATGCAGATTTATGCAAAACAATATTTTTATTAACTTTTAATGGATGTCCGCAAAAGTGTTTAATCATTATTGCACGCCTCATAACGATTTTTACAGCTTTAAGGGACCACAGCATTTGGTATTAATTAACTTTATAGCTGGACGTATTCCTGAAAAAAGGGTCTCGATGTCTTTGACAGACATACTGACAGACAAAGAAGTGATCCTACAAGGTTTCCCTTTTTTCTTTATATATTCATAACAAAGATTAAATTTTAACTATATTTAATCGAATAACCCGCCACTATTCAAGCGCAATACAAAAGGATATATTAATATTTAACATATTCGTCTCGCATTGTATAATCTATGTGGAATATGCATTGTTCGTATTATCACACGTATTTTTGCACCAACCTATTGATTATCTTCATCAAAATATATTTAATATAGTCTATAACATTCTATTGGGATTAACCAATAGATCAAAACTTAGTTTCGATTTTTAATAAATGTATTTAATTTACTGGTTCGCCCAAATTGAACAATGAGGAGAATCAGCAAGAAACTCATAGCTACTCTTTTAAAATAATTCTTGCAAAAAGAGATAAGCGTTATGACTTCACAAAAGGTCTGTACCGTTTGCTAGCTGAAACAAGAATGAGGCACGCACACTGTGCGGCCGTATTTATACCTTTTATGAAGTTAACAATGTTTCCGGGTAAAAGTATTAAATAAATTTGAATACCGACATAATTACATAAAAATGATATTTAACTAACAATAAGATGTATCCATAAAGTTTACATGCATATACACATTTATAAATAACGCTAACATATCATTCTTTGCTATCAGTTACTTTATGACTTAAAGTGTTTTTTTTAATTAACTGATGATAATGTATTAAGCGCTGTAGCGCTTTAAGAAAGAAAAAAGAAGGCGCTAAATATTTGCTTTTTTTTGTGATACTGTTACTTATGAAGTACATATAATGGCTCTAAATATGTTTGGCTGTTTCTTGGAAATATCTGAATCTCAATGTTTATATATTATTTAACTCATAATTAAGGTCGAATCACTTAACGTTGCTAATTTTAATAATATTAACACAATAAATTAAAGATATTTACTTAAATTTAAATAATAAGAAGAACACTATATACATAATAATAATAAAAAAACTAATTCTAAATTAAACTAAAAAAACATAATACATAATAAAAATGAAATCACTTTGAGTTAAATTCAAGATATAGTAATTTATTCATCCATCGTTTCGTTAATTTAGAAATTTCGGCGTGAAATATAATTTTCCTTAAGTGTGTATATTTAATGTAGACATTTATAATATATGTACTAATTTCAAGATAATAATCATTTTCACCACGAATTAAATATATCTTAATAGTGCCTATAATGGAACTGATTAAGTCGAGCATTGACCCCAGTGCGGTGCCTTCTGTGATTGCGTTGACATGTGTATACAGAATACAAGAGACAATATTCGTTATAAACTTGCTGTTTTTATGTCACGGTTCCACGATCACAGTCTGAAATTCACCTGCATTTTATATAAGGAAACATTTAAATGCACACTATGTGGACTTCCGTATTAAGTTTTAAGGATCGTTATTCCGTTCCTCTGAAATATCTTTAAAAACCGAGGCATGGTTGACGAATCAAGGTTAAAATATAATATATGCCTAATATTCTTCTTTATTCTTCCCAAATCGGAGACGCCTTAACTCCCTCTCCAGTTAGTCCGTCACCAATTTCATTGTTATCTATTCCCGAATGCTCAGGAACTGGAAAGCCATTAGATGCATCAAGTTGTTGCGTTCAAGAAAACTACAAATAGCTTATAGCACTATCTGTTGTTGGTATAGGTATTTACAATTGTTAATGTAGTAGAACAAAGAATATGAACTATAAAGGAAACCTATTCTAAACATAACAAAAGACACTGAGTCTGAACCGTAAATCATAGAGTCTAGTATACGAACGTCGTCTAATTGAAGTATTCTGAAGTATTGAACAAATCTGCATTGTTCAGTATTTAGAAATAATTATTCGACTTTTCTTTTAAACCTTACCTGAAGTAAGGTGATTGAAACAAAAAACAAAGTCTAAAACGGACCAGCGTTTTCGAGATTTAGCGAGGCTAACGAACAACGATTGATTTTCATATGTATGGGTAGAAGATAGATTGTAATATTTGAGAACATTCAGCCTTATAATGTACTCCACTCTCATCTATACTTAATATATATAAATCTGAATAATTTGTTTGTTTGCTTGTACGTGCTAATTTTAGGAATTACTGTTCCGATTTGAAAAATCTTTCTGTGTTAGATAACCCATTTATCGAGAAAGGCTATAGGCCAAGAGTATATATCATCAGGCTAAAAATTAATCTAATTTTTTTTTCCTCATTTTACGCGGACGAAGTCCCGGGCTCTGCTAGTTATATACAAAAATGTGGAATTCGGACATAAAATATTCCTGCACTTGGAATTAATTGAAAGCGTAACTTTAATAATGAATTCTCTTATAACGGTCTCAGAATTATACTTGTTACATAGTTAACAGCTACTTCCTAGCGTTATCCCGGTTAAGTACCAGAGTCCGCTTAGATTGTAGAGGAGTTGGCTGTGGGACGAGTTAAGATGACCGATTGCCATCTGACGTCATCCTCGGAACCCCCACGATCTCTACAACCTTATCTTACTGCCTTTTCTGTAGCATGTATAATTTTCTAGTTTATATGTCATACTAAAGATTTTTTGATTTTGTTTCGTTAGCCGTTAACTTTAGGATGTGCGAACAACTACGATAGTATCGTAGTTGTACACGGCGTTTTTTTTTTAACGCACGGACGTCTGTTCCTAAGGTAGATAACTTAATGCCTGTGTTATAAGCAACAGACGCCTGTTATGCACATTTTTTTGCAGAAATATATAAATGTGTGTGTGTGTGATAGCATTGTCGCCATTTCATAAAATAAATAAAAAGGCGTCCTTGTACCCGGAGGCGCTGACCCAATTCGGCTAAAAGCGTGGCGCTGCCTCTAATTAGAAAGACAGGAGTAGGGAAAGGGATGTAGTAAAAGGATATAAAGGTAGATAAGGAGAAAAGAGAGGATGCGGATAGTACGGTCACGGACGGTATAGGGTGAGAGACAATAGCAGCTAGGTTGCTCCGGGGTCGCGTACCCGTAGTGGATCTGACCAGCTAATGGACAGATAAAGAAAGATCCACCCGCTGGGAGAGAATCTTTATATAAACTTTCGAAACGTATTTGTAACAATGGTTAAAAAATTGTTTTAAAAAAAATTAAAAGGGTTTGATGTTTTGCTTATATCTCTAAAACTATTTCAAAAATTTTAAATCTAAAAAAATATTCAAAAAGAATTAAAAATTTCCTAATAGAAAATTCATTTTTTAAAACTCTATCGCTTAAACGTGAAAGATAGATAAATATTGTCGCGGGCTTTTTTGTAGAACTATTTAAGATAAACATTTCCTTCATACATTATATACGTGTAACGTAGAAGTTAATACTATATAATGAGGTCATAAGGTCAAGAGACCATGGTCTTTTGAAGCCGTCAAAAAATCAACACTCTAAGTGTGAGTAATAAAAATATATGGCGTTTTCTATCAAATTTCCTATAAATTTTGCAAAAGGGAACACAAACCGATAGAGTACTTCCCGTTGACCTAGAATCATGAAATTTGGCAATAAATTGTATCATATAGTACAAGTATACGAAAAATTAAGCAATCCTATGAAGAGTATAAATATTTAAATACACTGGTAAAGAATTACGTGATGGTAAGGAACCGATAGAGCGCGAATTTGACTCGCAATTGTCCGGTTTATTTGTACAACAAATACTCATTGAATACTATTTATTGTGATACTTTTCTTACATGATTTTTTTCCAAATATTTTTTATTATTATGATACTAGAAATGTTTGAGAAGTTCCCTTTTCGTGTTAAAGTGTATATTCGCATTGCTTTTTTAACTTATTTAACAAAGGTGGTGCAAAACATTTCGTATACAATATGACGATACTATGAAATATTACACAGTTTTTGAGATTTCTCAAAAATCAGCTTTTTTAAGTTAGACCAGCTTACAATTAAGCATGCGACATTAAAACTTCAATTTATAGGTTTATTTATTTATTGGAAATTTTGACAGCACTTCCAAATAATATGGTACTTCCAAACACATCGAAGTGTCATAGCTCTATTTCACAATAACAAAAAGCCGGAAGTGACAATACATTTTTTGCGAATACCAAAAAATCTACTTTTTTGAGTTAGGTCAGTTTATGACTAAGCATGCTTTATAGTGATCATTGCTGACCGCACATGCGTCGCGGCATTGTGTGCTAATCGAGAATGTAAACATTTCACCGACGCTTTGACACTCGCGCGTACTTGTACTCGCGCCTCGGCAAAGGTTGCCACGAGATCGCACCATCTCGTTGAAATGACAAACTTTCTGACCACTCAAAGATACGAGGTCATACTGTCGAGAAAGGTCGCCGAGGAGATTAAAAAAAGGAAAAATAGCCTTCGGAGAGGTAGGCTTTCTATTATTTTCGACCGACTTCAAAAGACGAGGTGGTTGTCAATTCGACTGTATTTTTTGTTGCGTTTGTTACCTCAGAACTTTCGACTGGGCGAACCAATTTTGATTCTTTTTTATTTGATAGCTATTGCTTCCCGTGTTCCCCATTTCAATTTGGTCCAGTTCTGTCAATTTGAAGTCGGTTTGTTCTAAGGAATCTATGATTATTTATTGGCGTAAACTCTACTATTCTTCTGCGTTTAATACAATGATTTTGATCAATTTCGCTTTTTTTTTGTCTTTGTGAAGTAGGCTTCTTGATGAAAAAAATAAAAATGATTAAAATTTTCTTTATAAGGATATTTTTTCGATTTCATGCAATATTTAAATTAATAATGAAATTGGTCCAGCCATTTTTAATTTATGTATGGCGTGATCAAGCGAAATGTGGATTTATTTTTGTGTATATAGAATTACCTTTATTTATTATTGGTATGCGGTTTTTCTTATGTGGTTGTCGATTTTAATGCCAGTATTATACAACCGCGTATAGTTTAGTTACTAATCATTCAATTTAGCCCTTCTTTCTCGGTAAAAGTTATCGTATGTCCTTACAATAAATTATGAAAGAATGTATCAGATGACGCAGGATAGAGTCCTGTGTTAGACATATTTCTATTGTCTTTTTTTTCTTCAAATAGTTTTAATACAAAATCATGAGTGTTTTAAAGTAGTAGTGAAGAAAATGGTAGTTCAAAACCAAATAGCATGAAATAACGAGCTAGCGAGTGAAGTTGAAACATTCGAAGTTTCAAACCTCAGCAAAGATTCGAGCTAAGCTGTTTAGATAACGCAAACAGAGCAACAGCTATCTAAAGTACAGTATCGGAATGTGAATAGCTTAAAACTTTACTTAATTACATTTTGAGTGAAGAGATAACATTTTGATTTATATAACAAGGGGCTAACGGGCAGGCGGTTCACCTTAGTGACTAACGATGCCCATAAACAACTGCACTACCAGAAGGCTCGCAGACGAGTTGCTGGCCTTTGAGGACTCAGTATGTTTTTATCTTGATGGTCCCTGAGTCATATCGGTTGTAACGACTATATCTAATACCGGAGCCAGACAAAGATCAAATTGTTTGTACATTTTTGTCCATGAAGTCCAAAAAGTACTACAAAACTTTGTACAGTTACACAAAGTCCCCGGTCACATTATATGATCATTGATACGATCATTCAAATGAAACTATATCTGGATCCGGCATAAAGTACTTCTAATATTCGTTAAAAATATCGTCAGCCTCTGATTTTTATTCAGATATAATATTAGCTATTTAGGTGATATTAACCTTACGCGAAGGGCACTTATTACAGTGTAACAATAAAAATAAACAGGTAATTTTATCACCACTAAAAGTGGCAAAGTACGCAGGGTGGCTTACTTGAAAATTTCAGAATGGATCACCCATCTATCACCCGGCTGCGGTTAGAAGTAACCTAGCGATCAACTCAAATGCTGGTCACTTATTAAAGTACAGCACCTCAAATTTTGTTGTCTAGTATTATAAATAAAATTTGAGCTGAAGCTGGTAGTAGTAGAGGGACATACTGAAATGCATAATCCAGTACTATAACAACCTTTTAATAGCTTGACTGAAAAGATATAAGGAATATTGGGTATGACTTGAACTATATTTAGTACCAGCTTCATCATATGTTCATCTTCAAGGTCCCTACCATGTTTATACTGAAATTCAATAAAACTGTTTCAGTGGTTTAGGTGTGTAGTAACAGCCAGAATAACTTTCGAATGTATAATGTAAAATAAGAACTGTATCGGTTCTTTTTTCAATAAATTTGTATTATATTTAATTTTCAGGTTATCAATGGCTACTCAAGGGTTCCAGTTTGCTATCGACCGGGGCGGTACATTCACAGACGTGTTTGCCCGCTGCCCCAATGGTAAAATACGCGTCATGAAATTACTGTCCGTGGACCCGAAAAATTACGAGGACGCTCCCCGAGAAGCGATTAGAAGAATATTGACGGAGGTATGGAGATATTTACATCTTTATATATAACTAGCAAAGCCCGTGACTTTTTCCCCGTAAATTTAGACAAAAAAGATAGATTCAATTTTATAGCCTTCCTCGATAAATGAGCTATCTGAAAGAATTTTTCAAATCGGATCTGTATTTCGTGAGATTAGCGCGTTCAAACCAAAAAACAAACTCTTCAGCTTTATATCTTAGTGTAGAAAAGTACAAGACTTTTCTGGTTTCTGTGCAAGCTATTCCTCCTGCAATTATGAACAGAAACGCATGAAATTAAGTACAATTATGTGTTGAGTATATATTTCCTTTTTAGTATCATCAAATCATCATATTTTTACTTTTTAGTAGTGGCTCCCATACATGAATTTTTTTTTAACTCAACCCCGTCATGTCTAGTGTCATTGAATAAGTCTTTTAAAATAAAGGCAAGGTTTTATACACAGTTTTTCTTATTATGGATACAAAGTGCCCTCAAAGAACCCTCCTGTATAAGCGTGGCTCGACACGCTCTGGGCCACTTTATTTATACATTTAGAAGTTATGCGAGTTTAGTCATAATTACATCCATATTTACAGGAGACGGGATATGCATTAGACATAGACGGCAAAGTGAATTCATCCCTCATAGAATCTATCAGAATGGGCACTACCGTCGCTACAAACGCTCTACTGGAGAGGAAGGGAGCGAAGATGGCCCTCGTCATCAATAAAGGGTTTAGGGATCTTCTGTATATTGGCAATCAGGCTAGGCCAAATATATTTCAATTGGTAAGACAAACATTTGTAAGAATAGAATAGAATACGGTTCAACAGCGCTTGTATGTCTATTTGGATAACATATCTTGTGATTTGAACTTTATTTTTTGTACTTAAGGGCTTTTTAACTCTCGGGGCCTCGAGTCAAGAAGTGTCTGTATGTGTCTGTGGCAACGTAGCTTCTAACTGAATGGAACGTTTAAGAGTATTATAGACTTGAAAGTTTAATTCAAAATGTATATATCTATATTATATTTAGCATGAAGATAAAGAATTTCATTTTGCAATTATATCTAATAGAGAGATATGAGAAATATTCGTCTGATTTTTGAAGGAAAAACTTGTTTAAGCTTATTGGACATTTTTGAGATTTGAAAAAACCATTGACTGAGGTCAATGGTTACCGACACCTTTATATGCTCAAGTGTTCACTTCTGTCGGCCCATCCACAGTGCCAATGTGCACGTTTTTTAAATGTATCTTTACTAATATTTTAGAATATAAAACGTCCCGATGTATTGTACACTGAAATCGTTGAAGTCGACTGTCGTGTGATACCAGCTATTGAGAACTGTCAGATTGACAAGTCCAAGCTTAACTGGAAGGAGGTTTACGGCACGACGGGTCAAAAGATGCTGGTCGTCAAAGAGATCGACGTGGAAGCAGTGCAGAAAGATTTGAAAGCGGTGAGAGAGAAAGGGATAGATAGCATTGCTGTCGTTCTGGCTCATAGCTATACTTATAAAGAGCATGAGTTGAAAATTTTGACGATCGCTAAGGACTTGGGTAAGTTGTTGTTTACTAGCTGTCACTTGCGCCTTCACCTTCGTTAGCGTTGGATTTACTGATTTTGTTAACGGAACCCTCATTGTTTTGTTAAAGTAAAAATGGCCTTTGTTATTCCTCATAGCATCATCATCACCCATCATCATCCCTCATAACATATCATCAGACATCTGCCAGTGAATATTTTTGTGTTTTATCTTTTTTGTGCAGGTTTTAACTAGCTATCTCTGTCCTACTCCATCCAATCCATTTGTATGTTATTGCTTTCCTGCAGGCTTCAACCAGGTATCTCTGTCTTGCTCTATCACCTCCATGGTGCGGATGGTGCCCCGAGGGTTCACAGCGTGCGCCGACGCGTATCTAACTCCTCACATAAGACAGTACGTGAAGGGCTTTTCAAATGGCTTTTCCTTCGGCTTGAAAGGCTCAAACGTGCTTTTCATGCAGTCTGATGGTGGACTGACCCCGATGAACTTGTAAGTGTACTTCAGAATGAAAAAAATGTTAGCGGTGGTAAATGACCAGTAAACAATTTTTGTATACCAGTTAGTCTGAATATAATTAAATCAGGTTCATGGCGTTAAAATGATGGCGGGTGGTGGCTGGATGCGAGTAGAAAAAGATATAGGAGATTGGAAAAACAGCGGAAGGCTTATGCCCAGTCCAGGGGCTGATTGTCGTAGTTAGATAAATCATTTTACAATTTTGTGGATACACATGGATTTTACAATTTTGTGGCTTGACTTGCAATTTTTGACTTCTGAATTTCAGTTTGGTTTTGATTTTGACTTTGCACCGGTTGCAGGTTCGACGGTTCCCGTGCCATACTCTCAGGCCCGGCGGGCGGGGTGGTGGGATACGCTCTGACTTCTTACGAAAAGGAGACCAACTTACCTGTGATCGGTAAGTAAAGTCAGGTATTTACTTGAGCAGGAGTGTGGGAAGGCACACCCAGGTGGAAAGGTTTCGGCGAGGAATGAAAGGTGGGAGCGTAGGTCCATATGCTCAACCACCGCAAAGGAAGATCCTCTTGTCCGGGCTAGTTGGAGTTGCCTGGGGCGACAGTTGTTCGTCGAAAGGTCTATATATAGTAATCGCAAGTAGAAATTTCGCTAGCGTGAGTTGGTTTGTATGGAGATTTTCAGTGTTTGTACTGCGGTCGTCGTCACCCGTACAGCGCCATCTAGTTTGCTTTGGTGTAACCTTTTCCATTCGACATCATTGCCATCTTGTTACGTAGCGGCAGCTACAGGAGTATTGGTTGTTTAAAGGAGGTCGTAGCTTAGTCAGTAGCTGACATTCGAGTTGATCGCTAGTTTAAGTAGCTTTTTCCGGGATCCGACATGGGTAAACCATTCTAACACTGGTTTTCGAATATCCTCCGCGTTTCGGAAGGCGCGCAAAACGTTTACATTACATTAGTGGTGAGTTTGTCTGGGTTTCGGGGTTGACGTTGGTCGAAATTCGGTCATCTTGACTCCCCCACAACCACATCCTCTGCAATCTAAGCCGACCCTGGGAAGAAGGAGATACATTTGGGATATTAAAATCTCACACACCTTGTGCAGGTTTCGACATGGGTGGCACGTCAACGGACGTGTCACGCTACGCAGGCGCGCTGGAGCACGTGCACGAGGCCACCACAGCTGGAGTTACCATACAGGCGCCGCAGTTGGGTGAGGGAGACACTAGCTTCTAATATATATATTTGATAATATTGACAATATCTTTTTGTTTTTTTTTTACATTACGGGGGCAAACGAACCGTTTCCCAAAGGTCAGTTTGTAACATCAAAAATTGTTCATATATTTTACTAGCTATACCCCGCGACTTTGTCTGTGTGGGCTACCCTTATCACTTAGGAATATAGAAAATAGCTAGTAGCCGATTCTCAGACCTACTGAATAAGTACATAAAATTTCATAAAAAACGGTCAAGCCGTTTTGTGTAGTGTAGTGCAGTCGAGTAACGGTGACTAACATTGTGACACGAGAATTTAATATATATTTTATTAATTGCATAAGACTATAAATACTGTACCTATTACATAATAAAATATCAAGAGTACATTTTTGCCTGTGTGGTTGTCGGTCTGTTTGTTCCGGGTAATCTCCGAAACGGCTGAACTTTGGATGGGACTCTCGTTGGTAGACACCTAGTTTTACAAGGAGCAACACAGGACACTCTCATTTTAGCTAAATAATTAGGGCTCCGCACAAAGAAACAAAAACACTCGTTAGCATTCGCACGCCATCCACTTTTGGCTTTCCTTCGTTTGCGTAATTTTCGTAAGATGGTGCCGAAGGTTTTCGCTTCGCGTTTTATAATACGTGCAATAGACCAATGAGACCAAATCTAATGTGGTGTATATTTGGGGTAGACATCAACACAGTGGCGGCCGGTGGCGGGTCGGTGCTGGCGTTCCGGTCGGGGCTGTTTATGAAATTTGGCATACAGACTATATGACTTTAAATAGAGGATAGAATGGAATCCGTCTAATTTCTTTTGTCGCAAGTGCCGACGGGACTGTCACTCTCGTATCGGCTTATATAGTCACGAGTTGAAGTGTTGCGCAGATACTGCATAAATTATTATTTGTGATAGATGTTTTATGGCCGATATATACATTTATATATATTTACTAGAGTTCGCCTGGTAGTCGAACTTGGGCCATAAACCTATAGATTTGTCTGATTTGCTTTTTTAAAGTTATATACAATATTTTAAATCTTTTTACAACCTGACAATTTGAAACATTATATTTTTACCACCGCAAAAATTAGTTGGGAGTACATATAAATAAAGGAGTTACAAACATTATCTAGGACAGATAAGATACATACAGTGATATGAGAACTAAAAGCAATACGACGAAGAAACTTGGACATAAATCTATTAGGACTTTTCCCGTAAAACCTGATCAAATAGGGAACTTGTCTCCGCGCAAGTTCGACAAGGATTACGTAATTTTCATACCTTGTTATTTATTTCAGCTTGTACTCGTATCATGTATAATAATTTCTTGGCGTGCTCTTGCATGGCGGAAAAAGGGAATCTAAAATTATGTTTATTCTAATGTAAACATAGCGTTGTCCGCGTGCAATATAATTGATCGTTTAGATTTAAAGCACCAATCAATATCATTGCACAATAAAATGTATTGTACAATGTTATTGTAGGCCTACATCTTTTGGCTGTTCTATAAGCAATTATGCACATATACAAAAAATAAGATAGTACTAATGCATCCTCGACATCCGTCATATAGATATTGAAATACTATCAGTATAATATACTGAATGTAATATCTAGTATTTTATATACAGTATATTACAGACCCGGCAGACGTTGTCCTGTCCTATTTACGGTCAGACGAAAGGTGCGGAACTATTCCGAAGATGCAACCAACCCTGCACCTTTAAGTGTTTTTTTTTCAAATAACAAAAGAAATACTAAATTCTTCATTTCTTTCTTTTTCCTTAAAGCTGCCCAGAAATAATGCGAATTAGACGAAATAGATAGCAGTCATATAGGCTCAACTGTTTTTGAGTTACAACGAGAAATATTTAGGTTACATACTGACAGCACTGCCATCTACCGGGTCCGATTTCACTGCAAACTATCTAAAAACCCCTTTGAGTATACAATCAAAATTCCGTATAAATCGGTCCATTTTTATAACTATTGGATCCGTCAGTGAGTCAGTTTTTTATATTTAACTAATGTATCCGACAGACATCGTCTTGGCCGAATTTTGACTCGTCTGCTACTAATCAGTTAATAATTCCATAAAACGTGATACTAAATATAAATAAATTAATTACATACAGGACTATACGACACACGGACGTCCGTTCCTAAGGTAGATAACTTAATGCTTGAGTTATAAGTAATAGATGTCTGTTATACAAAAATATCTTTTTTGTAGTTATATATAAATACATACATATAAATTATACATCCACACTCGAGACGGGAACCAAACCCACGACCCCGGAGCGGAAGGCAGGGTCACTGCCCACTGCGCCAGCGGGCCAGCCATATAGACATAGATCCGCGACTTCAGAAACGGATAGATAGGGCCGAACACATATATTTTTTTAATTATTTGACTTGTCTGTGGTAAAATGTCAATTGGAATGTAAACGTCTCTCGGGAACGGGAACGGGAACGGGAACGGGAACAGGAACAGGGACGGGATCGAGAACAGGGACGGGAACGGGAACGGTAACGGGGATAATATAAGTAAATAGTAAAAAGCTCAAAGTTCAGGCGGGACATCGTCTGCCGAGTCCGCTAGTGTATACATAAAATTGTGAGTAAAAGCTAACAAAAACAAAAAAAAATTTAAAGAATCAAGCTTACCCTGAAGAAATAGGCTGATTATCGACCTGAAAGTTATTTTTGTACGGACATCTGATATTAGAAAAGAGCGCAAAATAACATTGAAATTATTAGTTACTCAGCAATCAACACTACACGAAATTAATTGTTAACATGTTCAGAGTGCAAATTAGTTTAGTTCTGACATCCATACTTAGTTTTCACCATCAAAGCGTATAAATTAACGTGGAACTCAACTCTGTTATGTTCGTGATAACTTGACACGATGCGTCTTCAACAAACGCGTGTAAGAACTTGTGAGTGAAGGCGAATTCCGGTGTGGAAACTTTATTCGATGTTTCAATCGTCAAACGAAAACGTTAAGACATCAAGGCTATTTTTTTTAAGAATATTAGGAATACTTTTTAGGTATGTCTAATATTCCCTTTTTTCCCCTCCTACTGAGCTTAAAATTAAAAGCTTGTATTAAGAGTGGGTGCGCCGGAAAATCGTCCGGAAAGTCAGTGTAGTGCTGTGCTTTGGTGGCGGATTCGGTGGTGTAGCTTTCGGGTTGCAGCATTACACCGATTTACTGAGTTGGATTAGAATAATATATAGTGCTGTAACCCCCCCCCCCCCCCACACACACACACACCTATAACACACTAGGTTTATCCCTATAACGCGATTATACGTCCCCGAATATATTATATAATAATATTAATGCGTTATAAGAGCACCATACTATAGGGGGATAACTGTATTGTATACTAGGTATAAGCATTTAGTAAGAGAATTTTATTACGAAGGTACTAACAGACACTTTGATATTTATATATGTGTATAGAGTAAAGAATGTCTTGTGCAAAATTGAAGCACCTTTGATATTTGCATCCTTCGAAATTCCGTGTTTTTATAAACTGGTTACATTTTATTTAGAAATCTATATATAGGTGTTCAAAAATAAACAGACTGGTATTTTATGTTTGGGATATTTAATATTAACATGCAAGTTGCATTATTCATATGAAAATAGAAATTTATTATTAAAACGTGTAAGCATAAAACGAACGCACGAAGCAGCAAAAAATATCAAAAATGCGCGCTATATATAGGCAGGAGAGTACTAGGTTCTCCATGCCGGAGCCAGACATAGCTTTATTTGAATGATCATTTCAATGATCATGTAGTGTGACTGGGGACTTCGTATAGATGCGCAAAATTTTATAGAACTTTGTAGTCTTCAAGGACAAAAATGTACAAAGACTTTGAGCTATGTCTGACTTCGGTATTAGATGCATCGCGAGCTCGGTTCTATGGAGGCCAAATATTAAACACATTATGTACAGTAATTGTTTACCAAAACTAACTTTTAATGAGATAGATTAAAAATGAACACTTTAAATTAAATAGTACTGTTGCTCTGCTCGTAAATCCAACGCTAGTATGATCTACATTGAGTTTTGCAGGCTGTTTGTAATCTTGCAAGTACGTTCCTTATCGAGTTTGAGGCTTTATATGAATTGCTAGCTGTATTCCTCTACTTTAGCGCGTGAATTCTGTGATTTAGTAAACTTTTAAAAGTTACCACGCAAAAAAATATTTTTTTTTACCTCATCAATTTTCTAAAGCAAAGTGGGTACTTTGCTTTAGAAAATTGATGAGGTAAAAAAAAAATATTTCCGGGTGGAACAAACAAACAGACAGATAGAGAAACAGACAGACAGGCAGTCAAAAATGTTTTATAACCTGGACGGGATTTTCGGAATGAAGAATTGACTGCCAAAATAATTTTGCCTGTTCCGCTCATTTAGGATATTTATAATCTCCTAAAAAAAATTATTTTTTTATAAAAACAATAATTTCCAATACTTAGAAATTAGTTATAATGATAAAAATAGTATATTATAAGTGAAATTAATTAAAAGGAATTCGGCAAATATTTATATTCCCTTGTTTATCAAAAACATGTCTTTTTGTTAATAATTTAAAGTCTAATCTTCTGCCCATTGATAAATTATATTAAAGGGCAGTATATTGACTGTACAAAGGTATACTCATTTGCCTTTTAAATGAAGACGTGTATGAAAGATAAAATGGACGTTATTCAGGGAAACTATCATGTTTAAATAAGAGAGAAGATAGAAATCTTCCTTTTCTTGGACGATAGGAGTATAGAAGTTAGAAAAAGAGAGTGCGTAATATCATTTCACCATTGTTCCAACTTATAAAGCGTACGCATTATTTGATGCTGGGTTTGCAACTTGAAAGACTTAGTTCGTAAAGATTTATTCACATTTTTATAGGTCTAGATTAAACCTTAAATTAAATGAAATAGTAGATAAATTAAAAAGAAAAAGAAGTGATTAATTTGATTGATTTATTGATTTGAAATAGGTTTAAGTTAGTCTAAGGTTTAAGCTAGTCTAAGGTCTAATTTAAACCTTAAATTAAATAGTAGATAAATTAAAAAGAAAAAAAATGACGATTTATTGATTTTAAAGTAAGTCTACAGGAACAAATGTAACTTAAAATTAGGATAACGAAGAAAACTGAAAAAGTTAAGAAAAAGAAATGTTGCAGCTAAACATAATTTCTCAATACAAATTATACATTATTTCTTTTTCTGAATATGTCTGGTGATTCGGTTACATCTTTTGAAATAGTTCGTGTTATTTTTATTGTATTATCGGTTTAAAAATAAAAAGCACATACAATGAATTTTTAGCGTTTATTTTCTGGCGTTTGCTAGTTTAGAATATAAATATTATATATCTTTAAAAGTTAATCTTTAAATTAAGTGTTCCGAGGAACTGTTTGAACTAGTACCGGCAGCTGCATTCCACCACAGGACATCTCGTCAAAATTTGAAATTCCACCCTCATCACCTCGATTTCCTAAAGTTCACAACTGTGCGCTTTTCTAGAAACTTTTTGCCTCGCAGATTTCTCTGTGTAATCAGTTGCCAGCTTCGGTATTCCCGAACGGATACGACTTAGGAACCTTCAAGAAAAGAGCATACTCATTTCTCAAAGGCCGGCAACGCATCTGCGGTCCCTCTGGTGTCGGAGGGAATCTCTCGCTTGCGAGTAATATTGAGGCAATGCTCTCCAGCGAGGCAGGACGTCACGCTATAACCTCCTTCACTGGTAATACCTTCACATAGCAATCGACTCAAAAGCCGACCCCTGATTTAGCTATGACCTCCTTTTAAGGTAATTAATAAATTAATCTGTAGAAGTATTTTGCTCGTATTTTGGCCACAGCTTACTGTTTATAAAAAAGGGGGAAGGGAGAGCACTGCAGTATTTTACAGAAAAGGGGTGCGAGCTCATATGGATAAAGAGTTCGAATCCTCTTTGTTGTTTTTCGTATGAAATTTATTTGGCTGCAGAGTGTGGAGTGGGCGTGATGTTTGCTATTAAATAACTTTTTACGTTTCAGTTTATTTTCTGCAATTGTTTTAATTGGAGCTACGTTACTTTATTTGTATAAATTTTACTCTTTTTAAAACCGACCATTTTAACGGCGGACTGCTAGCAGTAAACAAAAGGGGCAATATATGCGTAATGCACTTTATCTATACTAGTCTTATGCCGGAGCCAGACATAGCTTCATTTGAATGATCATTTCAATGATCATGTAGTGTGGCCGGGGATTTTGTGCAGCTTCGAAAGTTTTGTAGTCTTCAAGGACAAAAATGTACAAACAATTTGAGCTATGTCTGGCTCCGCTATTATAAATGCGAAAGTAACTATGTCTGTTACGTTTTAACTCTTAAACCGCCCAACCTATTATGATGAATTTTAATATAGAGACAGATTGAACCTTGAGGATGAATATAGGCTACTTTTTGTCGGGAAAATGACATTCGAAAGAGGTGAAGTAGGGACCGTTCTAAGTTAATTGTAAGCCTACCACTGGTTCGGAAAGTTGAAGCACTGAAACGAGCCAGCATGCAACTGGGCAGCTGATTCAAAATTGATTCGCTTTTCGTATTTTCAGATATAACTTATTAAAGGAGGGTCCTCGTAGTTTTTGATAATTTAATCAGATTGGTTCGATGGTAGAGAAACAATAAATGTCACGCGATGATATAACAGTGCGATAGACAGCCTACAAAACGCCGCCGATAAACGACCCTACCCGATTAGGGAGAAGATATTAATTCATGGCTCATGTAAAGTTCATTATACAACCGTGAGAATATGATATTAGCTGTGTTGGGAACCTTTCCCGCTTACATCGATATGGATAAAGTTTTCCTTTTGCGTCATTTCTTCTTCTATTCGCACTTGATTATAAGTCTGAATTAATTGTCATCTATACTGAAATATAATGTTTGTTAACTTGAACGCACTAATCATGGTAACGATCGGTAAAAATCGTTTGAAAGCAAACACGATGTCCATAACGTTGAAGCCGGAATTTAATAAATAAACCTTGGTTTCATTTATAAGTAGAAAATATATTATAATACAATGATAAAACAAAACAGGATAGACAGATATGGCAAGGGTTATCAAAATAAAAAAAAAAGAAAGAGAGTATTCATTAGATACTCATATATAGACTCCTTTAACACATAATAGTAACTCTAATCAAGAACAAAATTTAATTTAAAAAATAAGACTATTACAATATATTAAGACTTCGCACAGGGGCAATGTATATATGTACATATGCATGTATTACACATTATCTATGCTTTATATTGATTAAATATAACTTTGTAATTGTTATCTTAATAACATATTTAAAAATCGGACGTAAAAATAAATCAGGTTTTACTTATTGCTTGAGCAACTTTAGGGCGTCTGAAAAAGTTTTGGGGAATGGCAAGCGTTTGAAACATTTTGTATTGCCTCAGAGGTTTAATGTAGAAATAATATATAAAAACTGCAATTTAAATACGTTAAGCTGTTTTGTATTTTAGTCACTTTTCTCATCTGGTACCTTTTTTTCTCAACTGATACATTTTTTCTCGTCTGGTACCTGCCCACGGCTCACAGTTACAACTTTACAAGTATGCAGGTTAATAAATACATGAGACTCTGCTCTAAACCCATTTTTTTGGTTTCATCCTTCAGAAAATAAGTTATGTCCCGGGATCCCCAGCTATATATGAAGATCATCATACGGACTTCACTCTGTCCTTTTTAGAGAATTCATAACTTCAAATCTTCAAATCAATTTTTTTTTATATAGCAAGGGGCAAACGAGCAGGCGGCATTCACTTTAATGACTACCGACACCCTATGGACACAGAGGGACCACAGATGCGTTGCCGGCCTTGAGAAATGAGTATGCTCTTTCCTTGAAGTTAAATGATTTAACTTATATGAATATATCCGTAAATGCAAACAACTTTAGCCAACTTTGACATATAAACCATCAGAAGTCTTATGAAACACTGGCGGTGGATGGCAATGTTCAAAATGACCCTTTACCACACGTCCGTCATTGTCGACTGTCAATCGAGCACTGCACTTTCCACTAAGCTTTCTGGAACATCTTAAATTTCTTTTCCCGTTGTAATAGTTGAAAATTAGTAGACATCTACTAAGAAAGGATTTTTCGATAGTGCCAGATTAAGGGCTCTCACAATGTTACGTGGATGAAGTCGCGGGAAACGGATAGGTTACCACTATCGCGGAGACAGATATTCGATTAGTTAAAAATTAGACTTCTTAAAACCATTTTCTATGAAAGTGTTTATATTCTCTTAGTAAATAAGAAAAATATACAGTTAAAGATACTACAAATAACTGACTAAATTTATTTCCGTTATATTTTTGAAAAACTTTTTTTTTAAAACTATATATGTAAAAGTCACTTAAAACGAAATCTCGAAAACCGTACAAACATGATTTTTTGATAGTGCCGATTAATTTACCAATTTATGTTTAACGGTTTTTCCGATTTTTAGGTTTATCGAACAATAATCAATATCGCATCGTAGTCGCATCCCGTAAATGTAAAATTTCTATCAATTTTCCACCGCAACACCAACACAAATGGCAAACAATTTGTTCTGATGAGCTTATTTGGTCGTGTTCAGTGATTTTCTTCTTATTGTTGTCGTACATTTTTATTATTGTTGTACTTACAAATAGATTTTGGTAATTAGTTCCAGTTGAGTGTATTATTGTCATAATTTGACTGGTCAAGTGGCGCAGGGGGCACTCCTGCCTTCCGCTTCGGGGAACATGGGTTGGATTTCCGCCTCGAGTCTGGGTGTATTATCTATATGTATATATTTATATATTCTACAATAAAATACTTGTGTATAACAGACGTATGTTACCTGTAATACAGGCATTAAGTTGTCTACCTTAGGAACAGACGTCCGTGTGTCATATAGTCCCTGCCTTCTGCTCCGGGGTCGTGGGTTCGATTCCTGCCTCGAGTCTGGGTGTATTATCCATATGTATGTATTTATGTATTTACAAAAAAAAATATTTGTGTATAACAGGCGGCTGTTAACATAGGCATTAAGTTGTCTACCTTAGGAACAGACGTCCGTGTATCATATAGTCCTATATATTTATTATTATTATTAATATCAGAAAATTTAAAAATACTTAACCACGATATTAAATTATTTCTAATAATAACGGGGACGAAGATGGGAACAGGGACGGGAACAGGGACGGGAACGGGAACGGAAACGGGAACGGGAACGGAAACGAGGATAGGATAATAGAATGTAATAAATAGTAAGTACCCCAAGGACGAAATATCGCAGGATGTCGTCTGCCGGGTCCGCGAGACTTTACTAAAAAAAATTACATATTTTTAATACATAAGGGTGATAAGTTATGTTCGTTTATCTTTATTAATTTGCTTGTTATTACTTGTTTATCATTTTTGTTATCGCGGCCTACGTCTGTTAATCCTAAAGGTATTTTTTTCCTAAATTTCTGTGATATCATGACCGGTTTACCTGGAAAGTCCTGTCTATAGTGTGTGCCAAATACTTATGATGTATTATAGAAGTGAATGGCATGACAGGAAAGATAAAAACAGGTTGACCCTTCCGAGTGACTTAAGAGGACATGGCAGGTAAGAAATCCGTAACCGAATACTACGTCCATCTTTAAACTTTGGAATGAGTAATGCAAAAAAATTGCGCAGAATGTGGTGAAAAAAAAACTGTTTTCTAAAATTATTCTAATGCCGGAACCAGACATAGCTCCGTGTTTGTACGCTTTTGTCCTTGAAGACTACAAAGTACTAGAAAACTTTGCGAAGCTACACGAAGTTTCCGGCCACATTACATGATCATTCAAATGAAGCTATGCCTGGCTCCGGCATAAGAAATACTAAGAGAACCGGCTAAGGTGGTTTAAATCTAATCTAAATCATTTTTTTTATTTTCATTTAATTTAAAATTAAATGAAAATAAAAATTAACATCAGATCTAGTAAAATACCTGTGTTTCTGATTCTGTACAATTTTTGACGGTGTCACAGATGGTAGAGAAGTAGTTGATGCTAATTTTGTAGTCACTAAAGCGTCGTGGGGATCAAATGGACCGCGTAGATTAGGTTCAGAAACGAAACAAAAGGTTATTTTGAGGTAAGATCACGTTGTACATAACGCCAGAAGCGTGGTTTTATGGAGCAAGTGATGGTTTTAGCAATATTATGACAGTAGTCCTGTTATATTTTTTGCGTAATCCTTAGAGCATTTCCTATACAATAAAAAAATAATAATCGAATGTTTCACAAGCGAGGAGCGGACGGTTTTTTTTACAACTTTGTGACCCTCCCATTTTCTCATTTCGCGCTGAATTCTTTAGATGGTTAAAACATAAACTTATCCCCATGTAATTAACTTACCTTATCTTAATCTGAGGAGCCCGAGTCTTTATAAGGGTTCTTATGATCCCCCTGATAAGAGTTCATATTTGGTGGTGGTTCATTATAGGGTGCAAGAATACTCTCTATATGGTTTTCTGACGCGTACGAGCATTGCACAAAATTCCCTATCGAGCTCCCCTACCAAGAGACTCAAAAATGTAAGTGTTCGGAGCTACGCTTCTTTTGTAAAGTAAAATTCCGGCGTAAAGTCAAAATACAAATCGTCATATTTGCATCGCGTCCATGTTGAAACCTCTAACGCGATATTTGGTTTGAATCTGATCGATAATGTTACCTGCGGTCGTGTGATTGTGATTGTGTTATGCATTATGCGGTCACGGTCCGCTGTTATAGCTGTGTTATGAGTTGTTTACATTACTGTATAACCTTGAATTACAGGATTACATATTTTATTATTATTGGTAGCGTGTGACGTTTGTAGACAATTAGAGGAAGTCCTGTTGAAGGAAATCAAAGCTGAAACTGAATCATAAAAAAATGTAGGCACAGAAAAACAAGAATTTGTTGACAAACAGGGAGAGTGGATAGTATGACTGTTTCCTTCTTCAATTTATCGTCTGAATATATATGTGAGCAAGTACAGTAAAATCGCAGATTGTTACCGATCGCTACTGCCAGTAGTGGTCTTGTCCTTGCAATGGCGTTGTCTGACCTTGCCTGTATCAGTTCGTTATTAACATTGATTGAGCAATTTTTGTTATTCTTCTTCTTTTTATGTTGGAAATTCTACTGAATGTCTCTATATTCACTAATACTGTAAAATTCCTGAATATTTTGTGTTGCTGTCATCTGTTAATACCGATCACTGGTTCCAGTAGTGGTCGTGTCATTGCGTTTGCGTTATCTGTCCTTGTCTATTTCAGTTTGTTATTAACATTGATTGCGATAGAATGTTTTTAGTATGACATTGATCTCATGTTGGAAATGCTACTGAACGTTTCTATATTCAGTTAATACCCGAGATCTAATACAAATATAAATTATCAAATACAGTTAAATCCCATAATGTATTGTCCGCTTGTAATCTGATCACTACCGGTCACAACTGTGACGCGGTCGTGTCATTGTGATTGCGGTGTATTTGCGTGTACGATATTGATAGAAGAAGCATAATACATTTTTGTCCGTATGCTAGCTGGTGGAACTTCCGACTTTATCTGTGTGAATTCAGTGATTTTGAAAAATTTTGAAGTATTTTATTTTATTGTATACAACCCAATTATTTGTTTTTTTTTTTACTTAAAAGACACATATATTTTTAATATGAGATTAAAGGTCATTTCAATCGGATAGGTGAATGTTCTTTAATCTCTTATTTAAAAAAAAATATTTTTTGAAATATTAAAAAATTAAAACATTTAAAAAAAAAAAATGCTTTAATGTGCGATTTCCTTGCACCCTAAAGTACTGCCGAAATAGGCCTCACGGTAAAAGGCCCTTGTCAGACTGGACTAGACCCTTGCCAAACTGGACTAAACCAGTCCAGGTCAGCAGTGCTAAGACCTAGCCAAAATATTTTTTATTTCATTCAACAGATTTGAAGAGGTCGTATCTCAATCATTAGAATTTGAGTCGATCGCTAGATGAAGCAGTACTTGCCGCTGTCGGCTGGTAGATGGGTCAGTTACTCTTACACCGATTTTGAAAAATCTTCTGACCTCCTTGTTTAGGAAGGCACATAAAACAGTGGGTCTCGATTAAGGTCACTGAATGATATTAGTCGAGAAAAAGAAGAGGGTTCCGGTGATGACGTCAGACAGCTTCGGTTATAACTCACTCACCCAGCTACATTCTCTGCCCTTTAAGCGGAACCTGGTACTGACCAGGATATCCGCTAGGAAGAAAAATACTTAACTTAGGAGTTTTTTTCATATACCGTTTAATATTCAGGGCCGTTGTTGATTTTGGGCCAAAGAGTTGATTCGATTGACTTAAAAATTCTCATTGATGTGTAAATTAGCCTTTACTTAAGGCTGTTCGCACACAGAAGCAACAAACGCGGGAACGAGCCTAATTAAGATTAAAGGGTTAACTAGTACAAGCAATTAATGCGGTGAATTATTCAATTGATCTTTGCACTCTGTACTTTGTGAATTACCGAGCCCTAATTACGTGTAATTATAATGACGCGTGAATGTACGCATTTTCCCCTGACTTTCATTACATAAAATTTACTGTCAACCCGTTGCGTAACCCGCGACGAGTTCCTTAATTTATTAAATTTTCAGCCATTTTATGTTTTGTCCGGAATTAGGGTTTCGTAGAAAAAATAAAAACCCTCTTAATAATTAGGATTTTTAGCTAAAAGCATTCTAGTCTATGTTTTTTTATTAGCCCATAATGTTTCACTGCTGGACAAAGGCCTCCCCACTCTTAGACCACTCTCCTCTATCTAGAGCTAAACCAATCCACTCCTTTCCAGTCTATGTTATTCCTTGTAAAATTATATATTTACTAGTGACAGTCCCGTCCAAATCGGTAGTGTTATTTCGGAGATTACTCGTAACAAACAAACAAATTGTTATAAATTGCGTTTTCGTTCTAGACATCGTATATGTAGCAAGGAATATAATTAAAAAAAAAAAAAATTCGACGTTGCAAAATGACACTTCAACTTTATTTATTTATAGATTTTTTATAGCTAAAATCTTTGCTGTAACGACTTTGATAATGGCAAATTTTATAGTGTTATCAACGTCACCTGCCTACGAAAATTCACTGGCGGTAACCGTTTGCCCCAGTCTTCCAGCATCTTTAATTAAAAAAATCGGCGTATTGTAGACAGAGCCTTATGGTATCAAAAAATAATGTGACGTATGCACTATGTTACTTTACCTAATTGTTAGTTCTAGAGAACGCCTGGTGGTCGAAGTTAGGCCACAAATCTATAGATTTTTGTTCTTTTTTTTTCCTTTAAAAAGAATATTAGGAATACTTTTTAGGTATGTCTAATATTCCCTTTTTCCCACCTACTAAGCTTAAATTAAAAGCTTGTATTAGAGAAGGTCGGAAAGTCAGTGTAGTGCTGTGCTTTGGTGGCGGATTCGGTGGTGTAGCTTTCGGGTTGCAGCATTACACCGATAATGCCAGTGTTATAGGTAACAGCCGCCTGTTATACACAAATATATATTTTTTGGTAATATATAAATACATACATGTGGATAATACACCCAAACTCGAAGTGGGAATCGAACCCACGACCCCGTAGCAGAAGACAGGGTCACTGCCCACTGCGCGTTGGGCCAGCCAAAAGTTTGTATTCCTTTTTTTTTTAATATAACAAGAAGCACTCGCACAGGCAGTTCGCGTGAGTGACTAACGACGCTCATTGATAACGGCACTACCAGAAAGTCGTAGATGCGTTGCCGACCTTTGAAAGATTAGTATGCTCTTTTCGTGGACATGATAAGAATTATAACCTTTACTTGGCTAGGTTATTATCGCATCTCCACGCTCTTAACGCAATCTTAACGCTCAATATGAGAGGAAACTCATATAACTTGGAATATTTAAGCATACCTTAAGTATTGTTTTTTTTTAATTATATATACAAAATCAGTCGTTGTTTGTTAGTCTTACTAAAACTCGAAAACAGCCGGACCGATATAGATTCTTTTTTTTCTTTTTATTCTACTCATTTCAGGGAACGTTTAAAAGGAATGAAAGATATGAAAAGTCGAAAGATTATCTTAAAATACAAAGAAATAGATTTGTTCTATACTTGAAAACACTTCAAATAGATGACAATTGGACTAGACATTTTGACTGACGCGAAAATTATAATTTTATAAAACATTCGGCCAGTGTCACGTTTTATAGAAAAAAACATACCCTATTATAATTGGAGGATTTGGTAATTGATTAGTTCCACTTATATTAGGAGCCCCAGATATAGCTTTTCCTCGAAGGTACAATTGACTAGCGGTATCAAGGATTGAACCTAGCACTGTACAAATACCAGTCCACCTTTGTTTTGGTTAAGCTCTTATGAACTTCATAATTATTAAATCTGCAAAATGTTTGAAGTCTCGAATCAAATCAAATAATGTTTTGTTCAAGTAAACTTTAACGAGCTCTTTTGAATTTTCAAACATTTTAAAATCTACCAATGATTCTGAAAAGTCGAGCCACGATAAGAATCAGCAAGAAACTCTTTAATCACCCCTTTAGAAACTGTTCTTACCAAGATGAGTTTAATATATTTCAATATGTACAAAGCTGGAGCGAACCAACTCCAAGCAGTTTAATCGACAGCTAAATGGAAGAAAGACGTTCTTTACGACGTTACGATACTTGGTTCAAACCAATATCGTTACACCTCATTCTGATGCCGGAGCCAGACATTGCTCAAAGTGTTTGTACATTCTTTTCCTTGATGACGACAAAGTACTAAAAAAGTTTGCGCAGCAACACAAATTTCCCGGCTACACTACATAATCATTGAAATGACACAAGCTTACTTCTACACAGCTTAACTGGAGGGTAAAAAATATACGTAATATTTCAAAGTATTCCTTGTATTTAACCTTCTAGGCTCTAATTTTGTCCATTGACGTTGCTAGTCACCCAGGAGAATCTCCTGTTCGTTTACATATAAAAAATATCGACCTAATCAGAAAAAAATCTGGAAAAAAAAATATTTTGCGTGAAATATAAAACTGCCTTGTCCTCGATTTTAAGTTCCGAAGTGTCAAAAGATTACGTGTGAAAAATACCTGGAATAAAAACACAAGAAACGTGCGTTGAGGCACATCGGAAAGTCAGTGTAGTGCTGTGCTTTGGTGGCGGATTCGGTGGTGTATCTTTCGGATTGCAGCATTCCACCGACTTTCCCTCGTATCGCGGATTTAAGCAAAGTAACTTAGTGTTTCATGCATGTCATGGATTTCCTCAAAGTAACGCCTGATTCTATCAGAGTACATATATTCGTTAACGTTGAACCAAGCATCTTAAAAATTGTGACCTGTATTTTTATCGTAGAGTTATTGAGGTTTTATACGGATTTTAGCGTGCACAGGTTTAGTTACAATATTTTTATTTAAGATGCAATAAATGTTTTTTATAATATATTTATACACATAAATATAAAAAAGAGATAGGTATGAGATATAATATCATGAAATTTCGAAAAACGCTGGACGTACAGAGATGAAAATGGCAAAAGTATATCGTTAGTAGACATCCGCTGAGAACGGATTTATCGATAGGGCCAGATTAAGGAATCTAAAATCCTTCGCAAGTATCGGTGGACGACGTAGCGTGAAACAACTTGTAACATAAATTGTTAACAGATACAACTTCACTTTCCTAAATACAATACACACTAACTTATCTTAAAATAAAAGAGAATTTGATGATGCAATAGTAACAAATCCCCTTACCTTCCGCTGTACAATAGTAACGAAGTGCAATATTCCATTCCTGGGTTGGCAAGATAAGAGCGAACCGTTGAAATTGACGCAAAGTAATACACGTTTTACATTGCCAAAATTAATTGCTGGTAGCGGATATTTATTCGGATAATTTGGCAACAAAGAGAATATTACGTTCAATGCGAGATAAAAATAGTGCCTTAAAAAGAACCTAAAATTCATAAAGGTGCTTCTTAAACTTTGTATTCTTTGTCAATACGAGGGGATGCGTGGTGCTTTTGGCAAACCTCAAGGTACTGTTGCTCGTGTATGCATCGGCCAACCCATCATGTCCGTGCGTTCCAGTGATAGGTGGAAGGCGCAGGTTATTGAAGCCCTGCGTCGTGCCAAGTTCAAGTTCCCTGGCCGTCAAAAGGTTAGTATGGCTAGAGTTGTAAACTATACAGAACAGTTGTTAGACCCCAATCAAGGATTTATAATTGCCTTCATTCTAAAATTGTTACATCAGGAATGAGCTTTAAGTATTCTTTAAAATTATGATATTTTATAATGATAAATAGTAGCCAGTAGCATGTCAAGACAGGCTTATGTAGAACGGTTCTGTATCTCGTATGCAATAAAGGTATTTGTTAAATAACAACAAAAGCAGTTGTCAACAGAAATAAAAGGTTTTATTGAAAATAACTTTCCTGAGTTTTTAGCGTGACCTATTGACATAAAAAAATTCTTGTCTTTACATTTAATAGTTTGGAAATGAAAATTCATAGAGGGGTACCCATTGTGGTTGGACAGATGGACAGAGCATAACTATAAGGGTTCCTTGTAAAATAACAGAACCTTAAAAATGTACCCTCACTTGTAGGTCTTGTGTAGATTAAAATAAGCTACATATGATAAAATGAGTCAACAAATATTTTTCAACATCTACTTGAAAAGCACTTATCGTTTCAGCAGGATAGTGTTTATTATTAATAGAAATTCAACATTTGTTGTATTTATAATAAAATATGACACCCAGACTCGAGGTGGGAATCGAACCCGCGACCCCCGGAGCAGAAGGCAGGGTCACTGCCCACTGCGCCAACGGCCCAGTCAAATTTATATGTTTGTAAATCTCTACCGTGAAATTGAGAATTTTGGGTTACAATAATTTACGTGGGAGGTATCGAAATATAGGAAAGAATAATCGCTCGTTATTAACCGACCAAATTAAATAGCCACAATTGTAATAACTTTAACGCGAAGACATTAATTTTCATGATAATCATTCATTTTCATGATAGTACTAGTTCGATGATAATCTTGTGAACATTGGAAAAGCATTTAAACTCAAAATTATAGTGACATTGGAAGTAGTTTCAGCAGTTTCATTAACCTGCCAACTATTAAACTCATAACTTATGTTATGTAACATTTCAACCTGCCAATATAAAGCTCTAGGGCCACTCCTATCGTGATAATTCGAATAACCTTCGAGTAGGTTCGCCGAATTTAGAACAATGTGAACGTGTTATGTAATAGTTTCGGAGATGGTTGTAACATTCCATGCTATGTCAAAACAGGAGAAAATACAGCTACACCAATAAAACAGGACGTCATAGCTTAATTAGAGGTCGGCAATCGAGCCGATTCCTAGGTTAAGCAGTTCTTACTGCGGCAGGGAAATAGACGGGTGGCCTATTTCGTTGCTTTTCGAATATCTGATCTCATCCGTGTTTCCGAAGGCATATAAAAGAGTGTGTCCCGACTAATGTCACTGAGTGACATTGATTGTGAAATTGTAGAGATGGATGGTTGAAGAGTGGGGTTCCGGGGATAGCTTTAGGTGTTAGTGAAATATCTTCCAAGAACAGTCACGAATTGTTATTAATGTATTTATAACGCTCAGTAACAAGAACAATTATTTATGTTGGCTTATATTTTACACTATTTCCAACACAGGAAATAAATTTTGTTAAATATTTTGTGAAACATAATAAAAGATAAACATGGTTGATTTTTGTACATACAATTATGTCTACCCAACTTCGCAATAAAGAAATTAAAAAGGAATTTGTCTTTTAACACATTGGTAAATAAATTCCATCTAATGCACACATTCGAATGCTATTTAAAAATCGAATGTAAATTACGAAATGCATCGGACGTAACTACGACACTAATAAATAAAGGTACGTTTATTTCAGATTTTTTTCCAGCCTAAGATACATTTATATTGGATTTAATAAGTAAATAATCGTTTTAAGTTACTTATAATAACTATGTTATGTAAGGCATATTACTCGAACACATTATAATCGATTTAACTAACATGCATTACTTATATCATAACACATTATCTGAATCAAATTCGCAAGATATCCCAAAGATACTTAAAAATCGATTGTAAATTGCGAAATGCATCGGAAACAACTTTGACACACATTGATGAAGAAGATGAAGTTACATTTATTCAAGAGTTTTTACTGCCTGAGATATCTTGGATTTAGTAAATAAGTTTGAATAATTAAATTATTTAAAAGTAATAAACGTTTAATGTTAGTTATATTGCGCAATATAACCGATTTTAAGTAACATGCATTATGCACCTACAATATATCAATTAGTTTAAATCCAATGCTGAAGATATTCAAAAGCTATTTAAAAATCGATTGTAAATTATCACATTCATTTAACTGCTTTAGGGTTCGGTAGTAAAATATTTACATTGCTGTTGCACTATAAATATTTATTTAAATATAATAACATTTTTTTTAATTTTTAATTTTTTGTAGACAGGTAATATTGTTACTTCTTGTATTCTGTTTTTAGTAAGACAACCAAAAAAAAATTGCGTTTTTTAACTGCAAGTTGCAAAGACAATTTAAACGCAAGTCTTAATTCAAATAATATTTTATTCAAGTAGACTGTTACAAGCTCTTGTGAATCGTCCATTTTTTTTAAAGCTGCCACTGATTCGGAAGAGTCGAGCCACGAAAAGAGTCAGCAAGAAACTCGTAAGACACTCCTTTAAAAGTAGGTCTTACAGAAATAAGTTTTTTTACATTTTTGCATGTTAACAATAAAGTACAAAACTGGAGCGACTCAACTCCAAGCTGTTAGCAATAGCTCAACTGTTGAAGGGAAGGGCTAAAATTCGCAAGATAACCGGTTCGAACCCAGACGCCGCTGATGTAGTGTCGCAATCACTCCAAGTTTTTTTTTCAGACAGATGCGTTTCCGATCTCGTTAAGTTGATCCGTTGGATTACTCCCAAAAAAGGGTTCCGACATTCTCGTTGCGACCATCGCATTTCTTTACTTATTTAAAGCAACGATTATATAGCTATGAAAAGACGGAGATAATGGAGCACATGTTGTACTAATACGATGAGCTAGCCAGAATGAGAATGAATATCTTCGGCGTGGCCTATCCAAGGTCGGAAGACTACGATTCCTTTAAGTTGCTATCGATCCTAGATTTGCTCGTCTGAATCTTCGAAGCCTTCGGTTTTGAAAAGCTGTCTTACAAAATGTAGGTATTGACAGCCACAAAAACTGATTTTTATAAGAGATCTTCAGGCCTTATTCAGCTTTTTTATACGACTAGGGACAAACGAGCCGGCGGTTCACTTTATTGTAGGACTAGTTTTGCCCGTGACTTCGCGTAAAATTAGGTAAAAAAAATAGATTCCAGTCTATCGTGATGATATATAGCTTTCCTCGATAAATGTGCTATCTTACACTGAAAGATTTTTTAAATCGGACCACTAGTTCCTAAGATTAGCGCGTTCAAACAAACAAACAAACAGACAAACTCTTCAGCTTTATATTAGTATATATAGATTCCGCAAATACGTTTGTGAGCCTTTGAAAAATGAATATGGTATTTTCTTGAAGTTTTGAAGATGGCTATTGGCTGAATATAAATTCTTATAACTTTATTCCTAGGAATAATTTGCTTGAGAAATATTCCAAAAATTTCTAGTTTGTTTTTGTTACTATCTCAGTTGTATGGAAATTAAAGAAAATGAAACATTATGACAATAGTCTTTAAAGCTTTTATCGCTCAACTAGTCTTGGCCAGACTGAATCTGTGAGGTGTTTGATTCAAACCTTAATCTAACTGGATCATTTTCGCGCCCAATTTTAATACAAGTTTTGGGCTTATTTCGACATACCTTGTATAATTTTAAATAAATATTATTAACTGAGATTTACATTTCTAATATTGTAAACCATAAATGGAGTCCTTCTTTTCGTGTGGACATGAGGTTTATTTACACAATGGGGTCAAACCTGGTTGCCAAACAAACGTGCGAAGTTGGTGGGGACTTTACTTTTAAACCTTTTCTGAAATAAGGGGAATGAAGCTCCTTTAACATGGTGCTCTTTTAACGCATTAATATTAATTTATAGTATACATTAATGTATAATATTATGCGCATTCGCGGCCGTAAAAGCGCGTTGTAAGAGAATAATCCTACAACGCGTTTATATATTAATGTAGAATAAACCTACCGTGTTATAGAAGGGGATTACTGTACTAGTTTTTAAAACACTTTTATTATATCTGTAAAATACATTACAGGATCTATAAATTATTTTGATAAACTTCAATAGAAATTTGTTACTCACTTGATTGAACTCTTTAACCGTATATGGGATAATTTCATCTTGAGCTGAAAAATGCACAGTAACACGGAATTATTTTCTTACTTCTCACTAAACACTATTGAATTTGTTTTAAATGAAATATATAAATATATGTATATATACATATAAATACATACATTCCCTTTTTCTCTTTACTCCGTGGGGCTGTTGAGATTCAGCAGAAACAAGACTACCAGCTGCTTCCTAAAATAATAATCATTTAATTTTATTAACGTATGAAATTAAAGGGTTAGTGAGATGGTTAAGAGTTATTTATTGCTGAAATATTTCTAGAATAACATACAGGTGGAAGACCGGTTTGATTTAATTAACGCAATGTTTTCACCAAAATGTTATGTGTACGTATCTAAAATACATTTAAATTCATAATTATTAAAATCTTCAAATAAAAACATGAAAAAAAGATCATATAGGTAGTATAAAGATTTTAAAATTATAAATAAATTAATACATAGGACTATATGACACACGGACGTCTGTGCCAGTATATCATTATTATAAACAACGTATTCTTGATAAGTCGCAATGATACACGCTATAAAAGATAGCGCGACGTTATCATTTTATTATTTACGATACAAACTTTTTATAGGGATACGTTGTTTTACGGACTCCAGCTTCTTAGCTATCTTAAATATCTCAATCTCTCTATTGTATTGAATTTTTTTCACCACTTTCACTAAAAATCACTCTTATATACGAAATAATAGTACAAAAATTTAATTTTAGTGTAGTCCTTATTCTACACTTAATTGGCTAAAAAAAGAAAGTTATGACTTCATAAGATGCGAAACTTCAAACGATGAGTAATGCAAACAACCTAAGGTAACTGACATTGCTCTCAAAATAAGGCTGAATTGGCAGTGGGCCTGAAGATCCGACAATTATTGTGAATCAAAGGTTACTGAGTCGCGACCATGTAAAACGAAAGGCAGGTAACCTTCTTATTTAGTGGATTTACCATCTTGGCAGAATCGCAAGAAGGAGCTAATATTTATGGAAGGTGATAAAGGAGGCCTATGTTTAAAGGTTATAATTATAGGGCTACATCAAACTCTCATTAAAAAATAATAATTACAGTATATAGGAAATTAGCAGACAATTGTTTAAAATTTTGAGCTAACCAAAAAAAAATCAGAAGATGTTTTATTCAAGTAGACTTTTACAAGCTCTTTAATGTTGACTGAATTTCCCAGTGCTCCAAACAAAATAGGTCTGCGCGAATAAAAGTTATGAGGAAAATGGCTTCTCAATCTTTTGTAGCTGCTACATAACAAGATGGTGATGATCTCGAGTGGAAAGATATTTAAGGTATAACTATGCTACTATTTGTTAATTAATTATTATTTAATTGAAGGTGTAAGTCGTTTCGTAAATGATGGTATTGTTCTCGCGTTTCGTTGGGTCTGTGAAAGTTCCCGGTGGTCCAAACCCCCCTTAGAAGCCAGCAACGCATTTGCGAACATGTTGCAGATGCCAATGTCACTTAAACAAACCGCGTGTCCCTTGTAATAAAAAAAAACAAAGTTGTCAATTGATTTACCATTGAAGTTGTACGAGGCAAGAAATTTCTAGAAAACTTCTACTAGAAGTTACTATAAAACTAGTAGTAGTAGTAGTAGTAGTGGTGGTGGTAATAATATACTATAAATAAATATATACGGATTATATGACATACGGACGTCTATTCTTAAGGCAGACAACATAATGCCCGTGTTGCAAATGCCCGGTAACAAACGCCTGTAATACACAATATTTTTTTGTAGAAATATATAAACATATAGATTATATACCCAGACTCGAGGCGGGAATCGAACCAACAACACTCGGAGCAGTAGTCACTGCCACTGCGCCAAGGGATCAATCATAGAGAGGTATGCAGTTCAACAATTCCCTAGAGGAGATAACTAACTAATAAAACACAAACCAAAGCTTTACGGCGTGTAACCTACGACACCAGTAAATTGAAAATCCATTCAAAATTTACCAACTCTACTTGCCGCCACGAAACTTTATAGGCCCACTTACTGTCATACACATAAGGTATAATTTCGTTTATTATACAGTTGATTAGGAGCAAATAAGATTGGAATAAAGTGTGTCAAGAATGGGAGAGGCGTAAGCAAAGAAACATCAAATGTTGACCTTTCCGTTAGTTTCGTCGATCTTGGTTTTATAGTTGTTTTTCTGAGATTTTAGGGATAAAGCTGCAGAAAGATTTCAACGGGAATTCATATTTGGAGTAACCTGTTTCTTTTTCATACAAGCACTTATATAAGTATCGAAATATATTATTTGATGTAAAAAAAAATATGTGACACAATTTCCAAAGTACAAATTTTTGTTTTTAAGGTACTTTTCGATGACATTAAGTAGGTCTATGTTATCCAGTATAACTCTAGCTATTTGCCGGTGAGAGTCTCATCAAAATCGGTCCAGGCAATTCTGAGACCACCAGTAGGTAACTGAAAATTTGTAAAAATTAGTTATTACAATCTAAGGTAGGGTCATATGCATTTAATATAAGAAAAATGTTTTCAACTGTACAAACAGATAATTTAATTTTATCTTTATATATAATATATAAAGAGACAACTTTGTAATGCGATTCAAGATATTAAGATAAGATAGATATTAAAGATTGAAAGTTTAGATTACATACTTGTTAACTGTACAAGTAAAGGAAATGCACTTTATTAGACTTTCAATTTGCTTAATGACGTAATAAATCGTATATAAGTGTCCCACAGGTGGGTATGGGCGTGGGAATATCGGTTTTGGGGGTTTACATCACACTGCTTTACATACTTTTTATAGATTATTTTAAAAAGATAAAGATATATTTTAAAAGATTTTTTTTTAAAGTCGTTAGTTCGTTGCGGGTTCTTCTCGTGGCTAAACTTTTCCGAATCAGTGTTAGCTTTTTAAAGATTCAAAAGAGCTTTTAAAAACCTTTTCATTTGATGAAAGAATTAATAGATTTCAAGTAGAGGTACCAGAAATGACCGGAAAAACTACTAGTTTTCTAGTATACATATGTATTTTCCACAGGCATCGAATAGCACTTTAAATATCCTTAGATTTTATAATTAAAACTGTGACTAGAAACTTATTGTTTTTCTCGTCTCTCTTGCACGTTTTTACTTTAATATATTAAAATACAAAATATTTTAGGCTAGTTTCGATGAAAATCGTTAAGATTGAGCAAACAAAGTGAAATTGTATGAAACTGCAAACTATAACCATAGATTTAAATGTGCTCGTCAAAGGCTCTTAAATTGAGCAGTCCAAGCCAAATTGTACAATGAAAGGCATTAAGTATTTCATACAAAGATTTTTGCGCCAGCATGGCATACTTTAAAAAGGAAACAAATAGTTTTACCCTAAATTGTATACTAGTTTACGCTAGTCTAGATCTAGATTCG
>JANCMC010008574.1:136820-148462 GCA_024363005.1 Charaxes varanes | reverse complement strand
CTCTTAAATTGAGCAGTCCAAGCCAAATTGTACAATGAAAGGCATTAAGTATTTCATACAAAGATTTTTGCGCCAGCGTGCTATACGTTAAAAAGGAAACAAAATAGTTTTATCCTAATTTGTGTACTAGTTTACGCTAGTTTAGATCTAGATTCGCAAAGTACGACCATAGATTTAAATGTGCTCATAGAATGAGCAGTCCAAGCCAAATTGTACGATCAAACATTAAGTACTTCATAAAAAGATATTTGCGTCATCGCTCCATAGGTCTTCCGCGTGGATCAGAGAAAGCATACAAAGTGGTTACATAGCGAGAATATCAAATAACGCCAATAGATAATCGGTTTTTTTTTTCAATATTTATTGACTATTGTAGTCGGGCGATGGTAGAGTCCACATATATTACAATTTACGTGGATTTTCCTACACAATTGTAGTTGCTATCTTGCATAGGAAATTGATATCACTAAAGACTATAGATAAAAGCTTTAAAGTAATGCGAAGTGACAATCAACGCCTATGGACAACTGCACCACTAGAATGTGCACTCGCAGATGCGTTACCGGTTTTTAACAATGGAGTATGTCCCCTAATAGTCGATAAAAAAGTTGGTTTACGAGATCTGTAGGAATGCGTAATACATACTAATGTGTTTAATGCGTTTAGACGTAGGAATCAACATACTTATATGCTTAATACGTTTAGACATAGGAATCAAACCCGTAAGAGCGAAAGGTAGGATCTCAACCAACTGGATTATAAGATCCGCTCAAAAGATGCTGTCTGCTAGATAGTTCCAACATAAAGCGTTTCAAAAAAGCGTAACAGATTCGAAAATATTAATGATACCGACTAATACTATGACATTGGCGCAGTTAGCAGTGACCCTGCTTTCCGCACCTTTGGCTGTGGGTTCGATTCCCGCCCCGAGTCTGGACGTATATGTATAAAAGTAAGTATTTATTTATCTAATTTAAAAATATATTTGTGTATCAGTCGACTGTTATCTATAACACAGCGATTGAGTTATATATCTATGTATTTATTTATACCTCCATAGTATGTATATATGTAAAATTTTTAATAGTAAACTAGCTGCAACCTGCGTCTGCTTTGAATTGTTTCATTTTCGCAACAAAAATAGCCTATAACCTTCTCCAAGGTCCAAACTATCTTTATACCAAAACTCATCTACATAAATTTAGCAGTTTAGAAGTGACGACGTAACAGAGAGATAAACTTTGACGTACATAATATTACTATAGATAAAGAAATCCTAGATAACATTTTTGTCCGCTAAAGCCTAAAAAATATCCTGTCCTGATTCAGTGGTGCAAAGTGTGGCATCCCCTCTCGAGGTACGTGTGTTCACGGCCTATTATTTCGGCCTCTGCCCACGCGGTGAGAATTTCGAATGGTTGTTAGGAAGGTTTATTAACCCCACAAACGCACGGACATACGGGCTCATTAACACATTTAGTACTGCAGTGTACTATTACATATATTGCCTGATTGGATGTCTAAATAACAGCTAACAGGTACTGACACGGTATTAACATGTATATGAGATAAAGAGAGATTACACGCAAATTTTTTGCGAGATAATTTACACACACTCACTTAACTATTATGTGAGAGAGATCAAACACATTTGAAATTCCAATTAATTTGCTTGAAATTTTAGAATAAGTATCAAAAATATTGGTCACATCTATATATAAATAAAAGCGAAAGTTCATCTATCAGGAAATCTCGAAAATTGCGGAACGTACAAAGATGAACTTTGGCAACGAGGTAGTTTATACACGACACAAAAATAACGACTTAGGGACCTTCAAGAAAAGAGCATACTCATTCCTCAAAGGCCGGCAACGCATCTGCGAGCCCTCTGGTCTTGCAGTTGTCCATGGGCGGCGGTAATCACTTATATCAATGTCGCCTGCTGGTTTGTCCCTTGTCATATAAAAAAAAAGTTGGCAAAAGAAAACAAATTTTGACTTTGATTTTAGCATTAGTCCTGACATGAAAATGGACTTCTAAAAAGCCTCTAATTCCAAAAACCACAAAAACCGTTTTAATTTATGTATAGAAATGTATACATGGTTACAACTAGGTAATACTTGTATACTGCTATGGGAGCCCAATGGAGCTACGAAGGCGGAGGCTGTATATTTAACGATTATCCCGTAATGGCTTTAAATGGGATGTTAATGCATTTTATAACGTATTCAATCCCGCGGGAATGAGTGTAATAAATAAAGGGACGGACAGCGGACTGATGCCATAAGCAGAGCGCTCGAGGCCGCCTTAGATGAACCGCTAGCCTGTTTGTCCATAGTTTTATATACAAAAAAAACATTAAAATTAATATATATAAAATTATGGTGGCGGATTCGGTGGTGTAGCTTTCGGGTTGCAGCATTACACCGATTTTCCCTCGTATTCATTCGCGGATTAAAGAAAAGTAGTTTAGTTTATCATGCATATCACTCAGTGATATTAATCGGGATCCACTGGTTTTATGGGCCTTCCGAAACACGGAGGAGGTCGGATATTTGAAAACAATTGCAGTTTTAGAACTGATCACCCATCTATCATTCTCCCGCGGTAAGAGCTAGTTGTAATTATAATTTCCATACATTATGACAATATATATGTACGTTTATATATCAACGTTAAATAAATATCGATGGAAATATATACTATCGACTATCGCATTGGTTGACGTATTTATCTCAACCCCTGATGATGATTATGCAACAGATAGCAGTGACAAAGTGATCTTGCATGAAAAACTTAACCATTTTGCTTAAATCCGTGAGTGAATACGTGGGAAAATCGGCGTAATGCTGCAATGACAGCCACACCACCATACCTGCTACCAAAGCACATCACTACACTAGAGCTAAGCTTGCAGACCTTTTGGTCTGCAGCCGAAAGATTCCGTGTTCAGATAGCAGTAACTAAAGGCCGGCCACACCGCAACAACGGCTAAAATTCGTAGATGTTTTATTAATTCTGTCGATCCATTGACCTCTGACTCGTCAAGGGCGAGGTGCACCCTTTGGCGAGAGAAAGTTTCATGAGTATGGTTGGTATGATTTAATTATATACACTTTCCAAAAAAAAATATTCCACTTTCATTGTTGACGTTGCCGATGTTACACTACCGACTGTACATTTTATCAACCGACTTCAAAAATGGACGAGGTTGATAACCGTATCCTTTCTTTTCGACTATATTTTTTCATATTTGTAACTTCAGAACTTTCGACTGGGTGAACCGATTTTGATGATTCTTTTTTTTATTCGAAAGCTGCTCCTTCCCGTTAGGTTCCGTTTCCATTTGGTCAAGTTCTGACAATTTGACACTGACTGTTTTACGAACATTTCAATTCGCTGATGCAAGTGGTATTTAGGTTTTGGTTATATAATTCTGTAGATATAAGTCAGTGAGCTCTACACCAGTCATATTACGTTGCTATAAATCCGATGGAGATTCCGGTCAGTTAGAGTATCGTATTCCCTTCAAAGCTCTACATCAGTTGGACTATGGTAAACCTACCTTACCCGTCATGTTTAATTGTAATCTAACGGAAGCCCACGTAGAAAATACAAAAAAGCCGCACATGCAGTGCCCGCGTGCCAAACTAGAAAACTGCGCATTGGTGAGAAAGTGCATGAATAATCAGGAAGGTATTTCCTTGTGCCGTAACGGCTCGACCGTGCCGTCCACACAATAAGAGCTACTTTGCCTGAGTCTGCTATGCTGGATGGTGCGCGGGTTCCGACCACTCCTACTTCGACGTCTAAACCAAGCTCTGTTAGAAAGTTCCATTATGGATATATATCTATAACTTGTGTTGGGATGTCGATATGTCATCCTCCTGCCAGTTAATGTACTCTGTTCACATTCGCATAATTCCTGGTGGCTCATTAGCAGCAGTACTTACTACGTAGAACGACAGCGGGTTTCAATTCTTGAAGTAAATACCTTTGAGATTTGTACTTTAGGTCTTCAGTTGAATAAATTTTAACCCCTAAGGTTATCCACAAACGGGTAGGACAGTAAAAACCTTTGTGACGTCACATGGCAAAATTAAAAGTATTCAAAAAAATTGATACTGTCGTTTTGTTTCAATTTTTTGAACGAAGGAGAGATGGATGAGCCCTTATAATAATAGAAAAACATTTTAATTAATGTCTCAAAAATCTCCACGTTCCTCGCACTTTTACATAGAAAATATATTAAAGTAAATAGATGAAACGTGTCAGCGTTAGTAAGATGAGTCCCAATGAACCGAGAGCGTTGAACTGGAAGCTGTCAAAGCTTATTACTCAACTTTTGTTTTGCGCACTCACTGTTAGGTGTAGCGCACACTCGCTGCTTACAACGGGCTATAATACGTAACGTAGATTTATATGCGATTTGCACAGAAAGATATAGCGACCCTAAAATAATACATATAGGTAGGTTAACTTTATTTTGAAAATTTTAATACTCTACAATTTTATCTAGAGCCATGTAACTTATAATATTACAATAATATTTTATTACATAACAAAACAAGAAACAGGATAGTGTTACTTCTTCCTGAAATGAGGAATAGATACATTGACTTGTTCTCTCTCTCTAAATAGCGCTAAAACTCCTTTATGAGCCTAAACGAAAATATTGATGTCGCAATGATTATATGGACGCAATAGCACAAATGTGGGTTTATTGTAGCATGTTCATAAATGATCCAACCTCATTTCCTTTGATCCGTGATCACCGGAGCGATCATTGAGTCGTTCGGACCATTCAATCTGAACCACTTTATTGCTTACCGCGGTAGATTATTATTTGCCTCTCTAAATATCTAATTCTATACGGCTTGTATCTGTGACAGTGGCGTCATTTTTAACCAGCAAATAAACATGGAAGGAATTGTCATATTTATGTAATAAAATAAAACTAAACATTAAATATGCTGAACGTAAGCTCTAAGATAATTTGAATGATGAAAAAGTCTGGGAATAAGTTGCTCCAATCGTACCTTGGTTTTTACGGCCTAGAAGAGATGGAATGAAACCCGTAAGATGTCTTGTTCAAACTCCGTTGCTACTGGGCTTTATTGCACCAAGCCTAGCACAAACTTTTAACGTTAATTGGAGGGGAAAAATATATGTATATGTACATATATAGTCGGATAAATAATAATTATTTATATTCTTATACATGCAACTCACCCCCTACAACACCTTCCTACTCGTTCTTTTGTAAGTTTATTCTAACTTGATGTTGCTATGAATATTGTTCAAGCTGTTTGTGTGCAGAAGTCCTATGCAGACATCTCATAAACATGACGTGAGGTGTTCCAGGTCATTAGCGGGCGATGTATTGAATGCGAGCAAACCACTCGCTCGCGTAACCAAAATGCGCATATTTGTGTATTCAACATATGCGCAACAAGTAATATGCTCTGTCACGCATCTTTGTCGTAATCTGCCACACTGCTACAAGCTGTACCACGTGTCTATACATCATTTTGCTGTTCATAGCCTGTCAATTTTTAACGGAACATAGATGACACGCAAAAAGAATTATTATTAGTAATGTTGAACTAACTCACATTTAGAATATTCGATTCTTTACACGAAGAGAGTTTACTTTACCTTAAAGAAAATTTGGAATTGCTTATGGAAATTGAAGTTTTTTTCTTTATCCTATCACTACAAATATTTCCATTCTCGGTCGCGTCATGAACTAAGCACCTTTAGCATTACGATTCGGCTTTCTAGATTTGAGCTATTGTTGCGTTAGGCATGATTCGATAATCATAAAATATGAAAATATTTTTGTGAAAGTAACGTCTTATTGTACCAAGTACCAACATGAATTAAATATGCGCATGCGTCGACCGTCTAATATAATTTAGAATATGAGCAAGCCGCATGTTATATTCATGCACGTCTCCGTCAGTGCGACGCGTGCATCGCATACATCTTCATCACTACAGTGCGGACTTCTTCCTGTTGATTTCGAAAGTAGTAGACTTTTTTATACAGTACTAGCTGTTCCCCGCAACTTCGTCCGCGTAAAATTAAGAGAGCCCTTCGACCTTCTTAATCGGACCCTTTCTTAGCGGATGTCTACTAACTACGAATCAACCCTTTGCCAAATTTCATTCCTCCCTCTTCACCGATGACTCTTAGCAACATGGATAACATTCTGACTTGTAAAATTTTAAAGCAACATTCGATGAAAAACAATTCAATACAATTAAAACAAATCACGTAGGCGAGAGAAAGAGTTTAAACCGATGTTTCACTTTCTCACGTCTGCCCGCATCTTAATCCGTTCATATCAGATTCTCGGTGGCGGATCTACAACCATCCATATTCGGAATCATAAACGACTGTCGCCCACATGCAGACATACAATCTCATATTGGAATAAATTATTATGTTATTTGATACCTGTCAGTTTTTATTGCTGTTACACAGGCTGATTTAATTATCGTTTTTGCATTAGATTCGATCTTATATCTTAGTTTATCTGTTTAGGTTGTTGTTTTCCTTATTGCGTTGCGAAATTTTTGCGGAGCTGTCACTAACTATTCGTATTATAGCAACATTCATTTCTCAAAAGCCGGCAACGCATCTGCGAGCCCCCTCTGGTGTTGCAGTTAGTTGTCCATGGGCGTCGGTAGTCACTTAGGTGAACCGCCTGCTCGTTTGCCCCTTGTTATATATAAAAATATTAAGGGTAAAAAACGGTTCTCATCAAACCATTGTCCAGATTAAAATTAGGAACCGTCAAGAGTGTTGGGCCTCGAAGTGTTCACAAGCCATGTAGAGAACTTCTTCGGCTGCGATTTCTATATAGGCATGACCTGTGAAATTCTGTCTGGGATGGTGTTTTAGAAGTGTTCGGTAGGTAGATCGAAAGATTGAGATCCGTTAAGTAATCATATATCCATTCCCCGATCTACCAGAAATATCGTCGCGCCCGCGATAAGTTTTCGCACTTGTAAAAACTGTCAATATGAAACTTAAATCAAGAAGAAGAAAGTCGTTTCCACATTTGCTGGTTTACTATACCGTTATGGTGCATAATTAGAAGTATTTGTCCAAGCCAATAACTCAGCTTGTAAAGTTGCAGTTAAATCTGTGGGAGAGGCGGTTAATATAACTGGATGTATACATTATTGGAAGCAAACTGCCGCATAAATAGCAAAGTTAACGGTCGGCCTTCACGTAACCGCGCGGACGCGGGCGACAACTTCAAAGGAAACCAGATTTTATGTCTTCATACTGAACAATTGAAATTGTAATGTGACATATTTATACTCTGCATAGTCGTATCTATCTTCTACGAAATATTTGTATCTGTAAATATGCATCAAAATATTTAACTGCTACATTATACTCAGATCAGAACACAAAAACTTGTTCATCCATTTCTTAATGGGGGATCGACCCCCGGCTGATTTTCGATGAGTCAACAATAATGAGAGTATTATATATTTTACCTTACATATAGACATCTAATACTAGGTTAGAAACATTTTAATATGCGGAAATGAGTGACAGCTGAGTTTTGATTTGTTGCCGCCATTTGTGGAAATGGTGCGGAATGGGAAATTGAGGAAATATTTGACTCCAGTTTTGTGGCATCTGCTGAAAAGGCGGCATCCAATCAGCACTCTACTGATGGCCACTTTCGCACGTTAAAATACTGCAAACACTATATACTTCAACATATAAGAGAATGCATCATAGAATCGAGAAATGTAAATAATATAGTTAGACACGAAATAACATATATTCACAATTAAAAAATACCCCAATACCCCACTCGGGTATGGCCAAATAATTTAGTAAGTTTACTTACTGAATTTAGTTAATATACCGGAATATTTTACCAAACATAGCTAAAAACCACCGCAAGGAAACTGGCTTTCATATAAAAAAACGGTCCATCCCTTTGAGAGTTACAACGCCACAGATAGACAGACACACTGACATAGATACACAGACAGAGACGTCTAAATTAAACTTATAACACCCTTTTTTGCGTCGGAGGTTAAAAAATATTGCTTGTTTGTAAAGTCAGTTTACGAATAGACCGATCGTGCCCTCTATGGCTTGGTTCGGGCTCTCGCTTGGACGCTCTGCTCAGACGGAACGTAACAGTTTTTCGTGCGTGCAGCAGGAGGTCATAGATTTATAAGACGTTATCAGGTCAAATTTGTAGTTTACTCCAAAATTTTTTCCGCTTGCTAGAAGGTAGAGCCCACCGATGGGTGTGTTCTGGACAACGCACCCATCGATGGGCTCTACGCCTGGAGGCGTGCCTGATCAGTCTCGTTGATTTGTGAGTTGAGAAACGCGTGGGAAGTAAGCCCTTTTGTGTGCAGGTTTATATGAACGGTACACAGCACAAGAAGTTCCATCTTTGACTTTATTGTCTCTTTCGCGTCCTCCCACACGATTACCAATTGGCCGATTGTTCAATTTGTCGCAGTTGCTCAGCACGCGTGCCGGCTCCAGTTTATCCAATTAAATTAAGTCATCAGACGAGCAATTGGTGCCGTTAGCGGTGGGATATACAGAACATCGATTACTAATGACTCTTTGTACTTATATCGTACCAAAGAAGGAAACAAAGTATATAGGATTGATATAGTCCATTCCTACAAAGGATGTCTATAAATAACTAAAAATACTGAGAGAATCTACCCTTTATACAAGTACTTGAACCTTTTACAGTCATGTTTATTTATATTGCACATAGAAGGTTCACGATGTCACACACCGCCGCTACCTAAACAATAAACACGCACTCGTCGCTTGGATCAACATCCCAAAGGAGCAGTAACATTTGAGATCATCGCTATAAGATAATGTAATGTATACGATTCGATGTTTGAATTGGTGATTGAAGGAAAGTAAATTTACTTTTCCGACTCCAAATGAAGTGTCATGACTACTACGTTATACGGTTATTTAAATTTTTATATAATTAAATTGGGCAAATGCGAGTCAGGCTCGCGCACTAAGGGTTCCGCACCATCACGTAACATTTTACCTAGCTATTTTGAGATTTATACTTTCATTAGATTTCTTTTTATTTGACCAAGTCACCACAATTTTTTACCAACAAAATTATTGTGGGAAATGCGACATAAGCGGCAGTTTCCTTCGATTAAGTATACTAAGAGGGTTGATTTCTTCACAGCTTGGAGGGACCGCAGACCTCAGTATTTAGTATTTATTTCAACTTCATAGCTCTTTACGTTTGTGAGGAAGAGTATTGACAAACAGACAGACGGACGGACAACGAGGTGATCCTATAAGGGTTCCTTTTGTCCATTGGATGTACGAAACCATAAAAAAACATATATTTCGTAATGGTGAAAGATGGGAGAGTTTTCTCTTGAATTATATCACTTTTATCGCATAAAATTGCTAATGAACAATTAAATATAATTGAAGCCTTTACGAGCGCACTTGGGCTGATGATGAGGAGCGGTGAGAGTGTCGGGTCGGAGGTGGTATGTTTGTTGAAATACATATATGAATGTTGTTGCATTACGTATGGTCGCCTTATTGGTATTGTAATATAAATAACTTTGAGCTTTAAAAGTAATTAATATTTGGTGGTACATGTTTATATCGCTTGGAACGGGCTGAAAGCGTCTATAGCTCAGTCAATTTAGACATTCGAGTTTACATCAATTCGCATACAACTGTTTGCGATTTTATGTAAACTTACCTCTAGTTTTTAGGATAATTTGACTGAGCGGAAATATTATGTATAACTGACATTTAAAAAAATGACCTTTTTCAGTCGGCGTCATTATATTTCTTACTATCTGTTGCTTATTAGTATATAATTAATAAATTTTAGAGTAAATAATTAAAAATAAGCACAAGTGTTGGAACTATACATGGAAGGATAGACTCATAATATCTTTAAAAAATCGCTTTAAAATTTTAATATTTAGATTTTTAAAATCGCTAAGATAACAACTATTTATATTAATTATTCAAAAGTACAATCATATTATTCAACTAAGTAAAAAGTAACTTTTTGGCTATCGGTACTAACGTCGGTGAACCAGACAGCGTCAGTAGTGGGTTTAGAAAGAACTACGCAACCCGGGCGGGGTCGGGGCGCAGTGGTTTGTTCAATAAAGCCAATTACGTGTTAATGGCTTAATGTGCACGATTTAACGGCTTCTAGCGACGACACACACTTCATATAATTAGCGCCCACCATACCTCTACAATTGGGAGAGCACATTTTTTAATACCAGGTCAGTATAAGATGACTATGTACTGTACGCTAGCAGTATTTGCATCGGCACAGAAACCCATCGGAGCGGAGAGAAGAGTAAGACAGGAAAAAGTTAAATAGATGCCCAACAGTGGCCTTGGTTGGAGTGAGTGGGTCAGTGAGCGACTCGTCACTGATAGTGAAGTGTAACCCATTTGACTGAATCTATGTAAATAAATAAGTTCAAATGTGTTTAAAAATAATAATGAACTTTTGACTTTGTTGTCTGTGCAATAAGTGCTATTTGGGATGTTTCCAATTAAATTATTCACACATTTTGGCAATGGTACGTAAGCAACGTAACACACGACACAATAATTAAATCACAGATAGCTGTTAATTAAGAAATGGACTCATTAGTCAGTTAGGTAACCGCAAGCTTTCGATGGTTTGGATTAATTACAGTTACACAACCGATGTTGCATTATGAACTTGTTGGAATGCTGATCTTTATGAACCTCGAATCGAAACAAAACATTATATGTGTCCGTAGACGAACAGATTAAGTATTTAAGTTGCATAATTCTTCAGTGACGTCACCGGCCATACACTGAAAATCTGGGCCGAGTGTCCAGGTGATCTATCACAGGCACTCAGTATAACACTGATGTGTGTGCCAATTCATTGAATGGATACATATTTATAGATATTTTAGATATTAAGTTGTTCGTGCAATTCTAATTTTAGTTAAGAGTGTAAACTATATTATTTAACGAAATAAATGCCTATGAGTATGAGATTTTTTCTTTAAAGAGAAAAACAGATTTCTTCTTTGGCCTAAAAGCCGACTTTAATATTATAAATAATATTTAAGAAAAGTCGTAGGTAGATTAAAAATTAGCGCAAAAAGCCGCGGCAATTCCTTTAAGTACAATGCAGTTTGAAAGATAATAAAAAACAGTATTTTTAACATTGAGACGAGATCGTGATCAATAACACATATAAAATAATGAACTTATCACATTTAACGACAATACCAGCTGACTCCATTTAGAGATGGTAAAAGCCTGACGCAGAAGAATATCTAAAGTCCTTTAGCGAACGCAATAACTATAGCAGAATTAGTCAACATATCGAAATATTTATTCTATTTCTCTACTTTTATTACAAAAACATATATTTCACTAGTCCTACCTGTGACGTCTTCCGCGTAAAATTAGATGAAATATATAGCCATAAGGCTATAAAGCCTTCCTTGATAAATGGGCTAACTATCACTGAAGAAATTTTTAAAATTGGAACAGTAGTTCCTGAGATTAGCGCGTTCAAGTAACCAAGCAAACAAACAAACTCTTCAGCTCTATACATTAGTATA
>JANCMC010008574.1:6106-136720 GCA_024363005.1 Charaxes varanes | reverse complement strand
GAACAGTAGTTCCTGAGATTAGCGCGTTCAAGTAACCAAGCAAACAAACAAACTCTTCAGCTCTATACATTAGTATAGATTAGAAAAACCACGCGTTATCGTTTCTTTATAATAACAAAATTGTTTAAATAGTGTAGTATTACGAAAATCTAGATTAAATTCGTGGAATTCTATCTCGTGTGTCGTTAACAGAATAACCGGGATACAGAAATGGACCATGTTTTGGGGTTGCGATGGCATTAAAATTTTCTGGGTAACATTGGTGGTGTTTACGTAACCCTATTATTTGGACGCACTAACTCTGTTCCTGATTTAGTTCCATCAATAAAAAAACAGAATATTAAAAAAAACATTTTGGAATAAGTGCCGAATATCCTCGTTACCATATCAGTTAGTTTTGTTAGGAGTGGCCATAACAGCCCAGTGGGGTTTTAACCGAGCTCCTGACGGATTTAAATCCAACTTTCTAGCTTTGTGCAGTCGAGGCATGTTGGTTTAATTTCTGGGGTCACGTTAGTGGCCTCCACAACGAGGCAAACGAATCACGCATGCAGTACCCAACTACCTTTTATCGAAACGCTTCCTCGTTTTTTTTTTTGATTGGTTTATAAGACGTTTAGAATAAAAAGTTATAGGGCGTGTAGATTTAGAGGCGTGGCTCTAAAAGCGATCTGATAACTTTTTGACATATGCCATATGGTTTCGTCGTGGTAACATTTTACATGAAAATGTTTTTGGTGGGATGGGGGTTTATTGGTAAGTCGTCGCCGGGGTGATATATCGTCGAAAGCACATCACGTTGCGCAATCGCTCGCAACTTTCTACGATGGATGCGTTTTGTACGCGACAAGTGACTCCGCGCAACGGCAGTTCTAAGGCTGCGCACAAACTATGCGAGTTGTCAGCCGGTCATCGGCGACGGCGAACCAGCAAATTTTTGAAGTAAAACTTTAGGCATGTAGGCAAAAATCCATTAAACTTACGTTATGCTCACCGAACGCTTCCCATGTCTACCTTTATGTATAATATGTGTGTACTTTTTATGACACGATTTCCATTATTTTTGTCACCATACGCTTGACTTTGACGTCATCGTTACACATGTGATGATTCGTTTTCACTTATTTTGACACTCCGGGACAGCCAGTGTTAGTTTTTTTAAAAGAGAAATTTCTTTTAGGGCGGTGTGAATTGTATTTTACATAACGAAAAAGTGTAACCACAAAGATTTAGCTGTAAATGTATATATGGGTTTTAGGCTGTATGCGAGAGATAGAGTTTTGATTTATTATTTTTATAAAGTGTATGTCATAAAACTTCGTGCTACTAAGTCTACAGAAAATGAAAGACTGTTTTTATGCCTTCATATAATTTTCAAGTAAAATCATTTGGACCCAAGAAAAGATCTATACCAAGATATACCAAGAAAAGATCGCTCACAGTCAACGGTTAAGTACAAATCAGGCGTGAACGCGGCCTGCGGTGACATTGAGTCGGTGGCGCGGTGGAGCGGCAGATACGGCGCACATGTCCGCCGCACGCCGGCACGCGCGCGCGCATCCTCTGCGGCCCGCCATGCCCGCGCCCGCGGTGAAAGCGCACGCACCAGGTGGGCAGCGGCCGGCCACGCCTCCCCCGGGGGCCGCGCGCAACTTCTACAGGACCTTCTCAGTCGGTCCCGAAATCTCTGCGGAGCACAAGGGCGGCAAGGTGACCGCCATAGCCGCTTGCCTCGAGAAGAAAATCAGTGAGCCCGCGAAACCTAGTGATAGTGTTCGGAAGGTGCCGAGCAAAGTTTGCGACTCGGCCCAGAAGCTCAAAGGACACAATGCTTATGAAAACATTAACATAGTGGGTGCTAGTACATTATCGCTCAAGTATAGTTTATTAGAGGAGGCCAAAAGTTACTCTTCAGTTTACGAAAACGTCACTATAGCCAGTAAGATAGGAAGTCCCGATCCCAAAATCTACCCTACCGCGACCGAGTCGAAGCTCAATAAAGCGTTAGAGTCCTTTGATAAGATACTGTCGGAATTTTCGTCGAATCTTTCGTTAACGCCGATCTATTCGAGTAAAAGTGATTTTATCGTGCCCAAACTGCAAAAATCCAAAACTTGTAGTATAATTGAGTCGAGGTGCATTTTGAAAAAATCTAATTCAGACCCCGAAACCGATAGAAGGGGGAGGAATCAAGTGAAGCGCAACAATTCCATCGACAAAACAACGAGCCTGTGGAACCTCGACGACATGAAAGAGAAGGAGCTGAGCGGCCCGCTGAAGCCGCTGCCGTGCCTGAGCGACAAGGTGAACTCGGATAAATACGCCACCTATAAGATTTCCTCCAAGCCGTCGACCCGCGCAAACTGTATCAAAACGGAGGATTTGAAAAAGCTGGACGTGAAAACGAGAATATTAAAGAAAACTCTATCTAATCCTCCGTCGACGCCGGTTCCTGTCGTTACCAAAACGAAGCCGGCGGCTAAAAAAATAGATAGGAAGGTTATCGACCCTAAAAAACCCAAATCCAAAACATTCTCAGATTACACTAAAAGTACCACGGAAATCGCTTCGAGATCGCAAATGCAAAAGGCAAAAAGCGTTTGGGAAATAGGGAACGAAGCGTTTATAACGCCTAACCTAGAGAGAACTAAATCCAGCACTTCTATCGCGGGCTCTCCCAGCAAGATCCCGGTGGTCAGGAGTCAAATGTCACAGGCCAAGTTCAGCAGCACGCGCGCGCTTTTTTCTCCCACTCCGGTCGATCTGAACAATTTAGACCACGCCAGAGAGTGTGCTCAGAAAAAGAAGCCCACTGCATCTCGGAAGATGACAGAGAGGTCCGATCAACTCAAACAAGCGAGACAAAAATCCCAACTCAATTTGAAGGCCGATTCGAAGCGGCACTCCGACAAAAACAAAAAAGATGCCCTCGACAAAAAACCGGCAGCAATTTCTAAGACTTCTGTGAGGGATTACTCAGATGAAATAAACGCAGTCCGGGCCAAGCTGCACCAGCGAAAGATTACCAGAAAAGACCCAAGTTTGGAAGCTTTAGAAAGTAAACATGGTGTTACTTCATCGAGTATGGTAGAAACAATGTTATCGCCCGTTAAATACATTGTGAAAAAATTGGAGTTCAAAACTGCTATGGAATCCAACTCGGACCCGGGAAACTTTATAAACTGCAAAGTGATTCCTCCTGTGCACAAGGAGCTGTGCGTGGCGAACACCACGTTCCACAATCACCTGAGCACACTCGTGGGCCGGCAGATAAAGTATATTCAGCCGCGAGATGACGCCGAGACCTGCTCGCAAGCCGAGAAGCTGGCTCTGCAAGAGAAGATATCCGACACGAACTCGGACTGCAGCGACGACTCGGGTCACGTGTCCAACGACGCGTCCAATGACCACGACCAGGCGTTCGATAATAGCCCTGACATGGGCCCAGAACTTGGCGCAGACGAGATCGACTGCAAAATGTTCAACGGCCCAAAACCGTTCGATAATGGCCCAAGACTTGTAAGCACAGAAGACTGCCAAACGTTCAGCGGGCCGAAACAGTTTGATGAAAGCCTCATCCCAGGCTTAGGAGATAGAGACGGGTGCAAAATGTTCAGTGGGCCGAAGCAGTTCAGGCTGGACGTGCCGGAGAGCGCCAGGAGCGTTTGCCCGCTGCGGCCCGCGAGACGCAACGAGGTCGCTAGCGGTACCCCAGCGCCGAAAGTGGAGGAGCAGGTACGCGACACACAACATACCTACACGATAGGCCGCGCATTTCATTATTTAGTAAACATACCAGTCATAGGTGCGATTCTTTTAGGTTATATTACAAAATTATGTATAAGACAGTTAGAAGAATTGGTATACACGTCAACTTTTTTGTACATATGTTTCGTTAGCATTTCTTTGTCTGTAATCCGGAGTATTCCTTTGTTCATATAAAACAATGTTTTTCTTAATTTGACATTCCCATGAATTGAATCCGACACATCTTACTTGCGAGGCGATCTTTTTAAATTTAATTGAGTAAAACTCTTAATGAATTTAGTGCTTCAGTGGTTCAACGCTAAAAGGGGAGGATTAAAATCCGCAAGGTAACCGGTTCAAACCTTGACGCCGCAGGGGTATTGTCGGATCCACTCCTAACACAAAGTTTTATTTCAAGCTGGAGAGGAAACGCAAATTTATATTATATTAATATTTAATTATTTTATATTAATATTTAAATACGTCAACAAAGCGTCTAAATCAACAATAGTTCCTTGCAAAAGACCTCCTTTTTTCGAATTTTCGAAAAGTAACGCTCGAATCGTTAACCAGTTAAACAGTATTGGAATACCGATATAGTTATGTACGATGCAAATTAACTGTAGTATAACAATGCACACGCGATATTACTGTAATATAATGTATTAACTTAACGTGTACTTACGTATCCAACGGTGCACTACTAATATGCATTATCAGATTTCTAAACGCTATTATTACTTATTTCTTTCGTCAGGAAGCTCACCAAACTTAATTACCTTACTTTTACCTAGATTAAATATAGTTTTTGTGAGAACATACTTGTCACTTCTTTTTTGGGGAGACGCTAATGCTTATTTTTTATACATATACAACTACTCGGCAGACGTTGTCGTGGCCGAACATTGGGCAACTTAATATTAACTACATTCTATTATCTTATAACTACCCTATTTCAAGACCTGCCCCCATACCCGTCCCCGTTTCTATTACCGTTAATGTGGTGGTTGATTATTCTTGTATTTTCTGCGCAATCTTCTTAATATTTCTCTGGCATAAGAAACTTCTGACAATAACAAAAAAAGAATTAGCGAAATCGGTCCGGCCGTTCACGTGTTATGCCGTGACCAAGGGAAGTTGGGATTCATTTTTATGTGAACATAAAAAAATAACTTCATCCGAGTGGTCCTACGCATCTGTAAAATTTTCAAATCCATTCGTTTTTTTTTTCGCTTTTCATGTCAATTTTTAGATATTTTCGATATTTCCAAAGAGCCACTGCGAGCCCCCCACAAAAGTCCTGGTTATATCTATGGCAAGTGTCGTGCGTGTAACACTTATTACGACATAACCACTCAACTCAAACACATAACTTTTGGCGACCGGTTCTAACAAAATGTCACACCAATAGTGCTACTATACCACTTATCTTATTCACTTATGTAACATCCTATTAACATTCCGCGTATCATACAAGTTTGATTTACGGAAAACTTTCATTATGTAACGCTAAAGAATGCGCGAGTTCATACGCGTCTTGCTTGTGTAGATAAAAAATAAAACATTTATCGATAAGTGTACGCGTCGATTTACAATACTTATTATAGTTCGATAATTATACACTACTAGCGGAGCCGGCAGACGTTGTCCTGCTCAAACTTTGGGTTACTTACTATTTACTTCATTCTGTTATCCTATAATACTAGCAAAAAGCTGAGCTTTTTGAAGACTCACGTACGTTCATATATTTTTTAATGGTTTAAAAATTATGTCATTTTTGACTAAAGTTAAATTAATATGCTAAATCACGAATCTATTCGCGTGATAATTTTATAGTTAAGGGTATCACAAAATTGCTCAGGTTGTGGGATAGTTTATATCCGCTTTGTTCTCTTTCCCAGTATTTTCGAACACATTTACACATCCTCTTCGATGATATTTGCAGCACGCATTTTGTCAATGTTATGTCGAACGCCATAACACTGACAGAGTGTGTTACATTTAAAAAGTTTAAATTGTCAAAATCGCTAAGGTTACGTTAGGAATAATTTAATACCGTGGCTAAGTGTTCTTAAATTTTGTAATTTTCCGTAGAATTTTCTTAATTTTTTCTTTCGTTAGAAACTTTTGCTGACATAAAAAAAGAATTTGCGAAGTCAGTCCAGCCGATCATGCGTGATGTGTCGTGACCTGGTCTCTTAAAAAAAACTAGAGACGCTTTATGTGACTATTATTATCATTACTATTCTATACTACAGTGCTGGTGTGAATGCTATTAGCAAAATATCCAAAAATTCAGGAGAAGGTATATGAAGAGTAAGTTACCACATATTAACGCTATCTTCAGTTCTTCTATCTTCTACAAGCCTTTGTAACTCTATTAAGGACTTTGTAGATGGTTTGAAAGACAATTTGACCCGTAGGGTGGCTTTGCTGTGGCCATGTAACCTAAATTAGGCATGTTTCTCGCTGTAGCTCAAAGACGGCTGCCCCTATTTGACTCCCTTTTTTGGTTTATTCTTATTATTTCTAAGCATGCTTCAATAAAAAGAAACAAAGAAATAGATGGCGTTAGTACTGGACCTCTCGTCTGACCGTAAATCAGACAATACATCGTTCGCCGAATCAGTTCTAAAACTATTCAAATCCAAAATTACTTTCTTTGAGTAGGCTTTTGCGAGTTCTTCTTAATCATTAATAAAGCTAATAAGAAATTAATCAACTAGTAGCTTAGTTTATCAGTCAGGTTCGAGAAAATAAATATTGTTTTTTTTTAATTTATAATTTTTAAATTTCTTCTATTAATTTTTTTATTTCTGCATGAAAGAGTGGCTAACGAGTTTCTTGCTGATACTTCTCGCGGCGCGACTCTTCCGAATCAGTAGTAGCTTTTAAAATATTTGACGATTCAAAAGAGCTTGTAATAGTCTACTTGAATAAAATACCATTTGAATTGGAATTGGAATTTAAATATTTTAGGTTACGAGATGTTTTTAAGGATTCTAGTCGACCACTAGTGAAGGATGACTTGAATAGCTTAAAATATTTGGAGAGAGTACTGAAGGAGTCCATGAGATTATTTCCTCCTGCTCCGATGACATCAGATGGCAATCGGTCATCTTAACTCGCCCCACAGCCAAATTCTCTGCAATCTAAGCGTGCCCTGGTACTTAACTGGAATAACGCTGGGAAGAAGAAGCAGTAAATATTTTTTTAGAAAAAGTCTTTTGTATACTTTATTTTCTAGCGCCGGTTAGTTCCGTGGCAACTTCGTTGCGAGGTTTCTTGGGAAAATAAACCGATTTGGGAGATTTTTACCGAGTTAAGGAGCTTAGTAAACGAAGTGACGTTATCTTACGAGTGAAGTACAAGCTTCATCTAGAATTACCTATTTTTTTGTAAATATAAAATATATTATTCCAAAGGGACCAACGTGAGACTTTTAGCACAGATTATGCTTTAGTTGATTAACGTAATATATTTAAAGAAATATTTTTTTTAGATGGAAAATTTATAACAGAACTGTGATTATATCCGCGTGAAATAGAAAGCTCAAAGAATCCTTACCCTTTACCCCGAAATGCCCTTTAAGAAAATATAACACGCTTAATAATTCATTGACTGATTATGTTTTAGGCCTAAAGTGAGTTAAAGATACATGCAGCTTCTTTTGGATGGTCTCTATCTGCCAATCTAAGAATTATTTCGATATCTCCATCCAACACTGAGATAAATCTAATCTTGTGTTTTTAATTAAAATAAGTTTTAGTTTAAAATACAAACAATAACATACCATTAAAATAACATTTAATATCATTAATCTCTTCAATTACTATTATTAGAATACATAATTTGTTACTAGAATGACGTTTTTATCGAATTATAAGCGGAATAAGTCGTAAATGACAAAACGTTTTTGTACTGCTTTCTTATATCTTTATACTCGCTTTTAAAAAAAAGTGGAAATTCTTAAGATGTTCGGTTCAAACCACGACTGGGCTATAGTCATGTCCACTCTTTTTAAAAAAAGCATAAACTTTAAAAAGTTAAATATTCATTTTAAATGTAAACGAAAGATGCTTTGAATATCAAATTATTACGTTTATTTAATAGCAGGTAATTAAAGACAGTTTTGTATGAATCAAAATATGTTTTATTCGAGAAGATATTTACAAGCTCTTTTGAAATGTCAAATATTTTAAAGCTACCTCTGATTAAGAAAAGTCTAGCCACGAAAAGAATCAGCAAGAAACTCGTTAGACACTCATTTCAAAATACTTAGCTCTTACAAAATAGTTTAATATATTTCCATGTTAAATGCACTTATTTTTAACTAAATCATACATGTATTAAAACGTGAAGCGAAAACTTTACGTACCGTATTACAAAAATTGCGCATACAGAGGAGTATGAAATTTGACACAAGTATAATTAATGTTAGTTGTGCGAATGGTAATATTTTGTTTTTTTTTTATAATATACAATATTAATATATCAAATTATTAAAATTTCAAATTATTAAAATAAAACCACACGCACACCAATGCCAGACGATTGATGCTATTTACACATTGAACGATGACAAAGAGTAAACGTAACAATCGTATGTAATATTCATTGTCAAATTTTATTTTATGCGAATATAAAAATACATGTATTTTTTTTTTTATAAATCGCTTATTATGAAATTGAGACAGGTAAATCTGGGTTTATAGAAATATAAGGGACATTTGTCCTTTAGAAGTCCCTATGGCCCCAAGGTCTCCAAACCAAACGGCACAAATATACTTATATTCGGTAATTATTTCGATGTTAAATAACTTATTATTTAAATACTTTTACCGGATCAAGAACCGAAGTAAGCGGAAATCAGAAACATAATTTTTTAAAGCAAAAAGACTTCATTACTTATCTAAATGTCAAGTAACTCTTCTTAGGGTTCCGCAATACTACAAAGAACCCTTGTAATTTCGCTCTGTCCGTCCGTCAGTCTCTCCGCCCGTAAGGGGCCCCCCCCCCCCAGCATTTCCACACTATTAGACGTAGAGACTTGAAATTTTCTATGTTGATAGAACACCCTAAAAACTCACTAGAAAAAATATTTTAAACTAAATCAGACAACAACTTTTGAAGCTATCTTAACGTATTTATTACGTTTATAGCGTATCAGATAAGGAACCCTTCTTAATAATCGTGTCTTATCATGTTCTTGGCCATTTTTATATTTATTTAGTTACTTTAAGAAATATAATATGAAATAAAATAGAAAAGCATTTTTTATTCCAATTTCCATAATTCACATCTTAAATGTTGTTAGTATATTTAAAGTATGATTAGCAAGAGATCTATTTTGTAAGTGTTAAACTTTGTTCTTTATTTTGGCTATGGACTCCTTTCAGTCACTAAAACCCTACAAAATTTAAATAGCAATTACGCATGTTTGCTTCAAAAATGCTGTCTCGATGATTTCAACTCCATGGGGAGTATTCTCAGGAGTTGTTCGGACTAATACCGGCAGCTGTATTCCACCACAGGACATCTCGCCAGAATCTGAAATTTCACCCTCACATATATATTGTTAATCTTAATAATGCTGAGTATTTTAAAATACGATAGTAACACAGTTTCCGAAAAAGTCTTCACACCCAATATAAGTCTTCATTTATTGAAGATATGGTATGCTTTCAAATATTTTTCGCTATACTTCGATAGACTCGTTGGACTTGTTGATTAAACTCTTATGGTGTTAAAATTAACTTTAATGATTACTTTATATTTTTAATCTTATTCTACACTTTACAGTACCAGTTTAAAATAGCAAAATTTTTCTTCCCGCTATTATTTAAGTTGCTTTCAAAAACAGCGTCCGTGAAGTTTTATTTTTCAAATGTTGAAAATAGAAATAATTATAAACACTTATGCATTAAGTACCAATTATAAATACTAATGCATTACGTATTTTCGTATACAGTAAAAAACACGGTCATCCATTTAACAAATATCTTTCCAATTTAGTTTATTTACGCGTTACCGGACGTGTTTTCTTTGACGTCTAATTTCGAAACTGGACTTTATTGGACTTGTGTTTTTCACTCGCTCTTTTTTAAGGGCGGGAAAGAGACACAGTGCAGTATAGTTGGCACTCTTTATTGAAAAAATTAAAAAGTTACTTTGTCTCACGCAGTGGGCAAAATCGTATTGTTTTTGCGCAGCAAAACTTACATGTTTGAGCCGCTGAAGTGAAAATTATTTTGAACGAAATCGGACAACAACTTTAGAAGTTATTTAACAAATACGTTTATAGTGTATCAGCTACGGAACCCTTCTATATAAGCGTGTCTTGACACGCTGTTGGCCATTTTATATTATAAACACTTAAACTTACGCCTTGTACACAAACCGAACGAAACGCGACAACAACACCATCACTAGACGTGACAGCATTGCCGCCACTTCACGCCGGCCCAATTCGGCTACAAGCATGGATATTTGTAAAACCTGTGTTGGAATGGGTCACTCATCTATCATCCAGCCGCGTATGAACTACTTAACCTAGGGATCGGCTCAAATGCCTTACTGATTAAACTACGACCTCCTCAATGTACGAAGAATATGTTTTTTTTTACTATAGTCTGTACAGTGAAGTTACTATTCCCGTTTTTCTTATATAAAGGGCTTTTTTAAAAGCTTGTGTGTTGTACAGTGAGTTAAACTTAAAGTTCCTGAATGACTGCGACGATATTGTCCAGCAGGGTATGAACCGGGAACCTTACGATTTCGATCTATTTTTCTACCGTTGAGCTATTGGTTTTTTTTTTTAATTTGCTATAAATTACTTTCACAAGAGTCTGTCAAAATGTGAGTATTAGAAATTGTGATTTTATTAGGAACGAGAAACCTTGCTATGCCCTATCTCCCTTTTTTTCACTCAGTTATTACTTTTTGATTCAAGCGTTTCTTAGTGTATTTGTTATATGCCTGTTTAGACATTTTTCATTAGTATTTATTCCTTAAATAATAGTAGATTTATATCCTGAAGGAAGTAGCGAAATCCCTGAGATGCAGGTTAAAACCTACATCAGAGAATTCATTGTAAAAAAATGATGTTTCAATTTATTAGAGAAATAAATAAATGTTATTTGACTTTGTAAATTTCGTGAAATAGGCCCTAAAATAGTGTTAACTGATTTTATTTAATTTCGTTCCGCGTTAAGCTCATGAAGATGCACTATGCTGAGATATATGTGTCCATATTTTTTTTATATTTATCAAACAACATATATTTTGCTGTGGCTCAATTGGAAGACGATGTAAGTGTATAATATTGACAGTCCAAGTAGAAATTTCTTTATAAAATTGATTTTTAAGCACTTGTTATAAAAGACAGTAATACATAATAAAAAAATAAACAATCGATGGCTCCCACGTAAATTGTCGTAACTCCAAATTCTCAACTTCATTGTACAGCATTACAAATAATTATTTAAAATCATAATTATTTTATATATATTTGTACACATATACATATTCAATAATGTCGAATAAATTATTGTTTACAACAATGTATTAAGTAGTGACGATTATATTACAATTTAGTTGTTTGTCTACTGTAAAGCTGGGAATTTGGAGTTACGACAATTTACGCGGGAGCCATTATTATGATGCTTTGGTGATAAAATAATCGATTGAAAACTAAGTTTACCACAGTTTCTGGCGCCTAAACTGAGGACAGCCTAGAACAAAGTCAGTCGAGTGTTTTATGGTGTATTTGGTAATTTCACTATAAATCATGAAATAATATATATAACTTTACATAAATATTCTATGAAATAAATATTTTTATATTTGTTTACTAGCGAACCCGGGATGGGTACCATCAACAATTTTGACACATTTGCTATTCGCCAGTTAACCAATATCTTTATTTTTTCATAAAAAATCATAAATATCTGCGCTGCAGGCATAAAATACGGACATGTTAAGGCAAGGACCTTTTTTGTCGGAATTACTTCTTGTTATTCCTGTATAAAATTATCTTAAGCCGTTTCATACAACTTTAATCTTATTAGGAAAAGTATGTATCGTTTTATAATATACTAACTAAAACATAATGTATAAACTATGTTAAAGATTGTGATAAATAAATTTAAAATTAAAAACGACCTCCTTGAGGAATCAGATGTTACCAAACTCATAAAAACTGGAGTCTTCAAAAGAGAGCATTTCTCTAGGGCCAGTAATTATATGAATGCAGTGGTAGAAGTTGTTCATAGTCACATAGTGCAGTGGCATAATAAATGCGGTAAAAGATGCTAATTGATCTGACAAAGTCAAAGGAAACAGCCATCCTGTAATTAAATGTGTAATTAAGAGTAGCCTTAGTAATAGTAAAATGGACAAAAGCGTGTCAAGACACGCTTATATAGAAAGGTTCCGTACCTGATACGTATTTGTTAAATAACTTTAAAAGTCGTTGTCCGATTTTGTTCAGAGAAAATTTGAAGTCTCTACGTCTAATAGTTTGAAAATGAAGGGGACCACCTTACGGGTGGAAAGACAAACGAACGGACGGACAGGCTTTTTTTTAGGCATTTTAGGGTTCCTTGTTGTACTACGGAACCCTAAAAGTTACATTTAATGATTAAATAGTCCTACTATTTGACACACAGACGACTATTCCTAAGTAAGACAAGTCAATTTCTGTACTACAATACCGGAGCCAGACATAACTCAAAGTGTTTGTACATTTTTGTCCTTGAAGACTACAAAGTACTGCAAAACTTTGCGTAGCTACACAAAGTCCCCGGCCACACTACATGATCATTGAAATGATCATTCAAATGAAGCTATATCAGGCTCCGGCATAAGCTCCGAAAATCAGCGTTGGAGGTAGGAATTCTACCACTTCCAATATATACGCTAAGAGGTTTCGAACCGTTTTGGGGCATATCTCACTGTATGCAATTTTATAATTTATAAGTTTTTTCTATTATTTGTAATTGTGATTGTTTAAAGTGTTATGTGTGCGCCAAATAAAAGTTTTCTTTCTTTCTTTCTAAACTATTTTTTATTAAAATTTGATAGAAGCGAGCGAATAGGTAAAAAGTACAAGGTAGAAAAATTGCATCGTAATATATCTGTAGAAAAGATTCCCTCAGTAGCAATAACAAAATGTGCACTTTAACATGAAATGTCTGCTGTGCCAGCGCCAGACAGAGCCATATTTCATTTCGGTGTTGCAACTTGTAAAAACTGAAAGTTTTCATGTGACTATGTTTTGATTTTTTTTCGTTGAACACCAAGTGTATTTTCTCTAAGTTAGGTTTCGCGACAGACTTTCGAACAGTGACAGCAGTAATACTTCTATATGTTTGTAAAACTAAATTTTAAGCAAACGTAAGATACTAGACAGGACGGACTTTCTAGTATTTGACGTTTACGAGAGATTAATAAATCTGTTTAAAATTATTCCGATTCACAAGAAATAAAATATTTTTTCTCTCTAACGACGGTATATTAGATTGCCTTAAATAAAAACTAGTTACCGTTTGAAAAAACAAATCCTCTCTACCAAGGAGCCGTATATCCTTAAAGTATTTGGGAACTGTCATTACTCTTCTCTCCAAAATGGTACGGAATGGCGGTAAAATAATGCGGTCCTTTTTGTAGCGATTCGTAAACATGCGCATCTTTCTCAAAGAGGTCATGACGTCACTTTATGTTAACAGTTTATCCCACTGAGCGGCACCTCGAGGTTTTCCCCGCGAACGTACTTATAATATACGGTAACGTCATACGCTCTTTAGCATAGTACTAAGTATTTTAGCTGTCATGACGAATTGTTGTATTTTTTAGTTTCCTTTTTTGTTAATCCTTTTTAATCTCGCTCGCAATATAGAAATAAATACGTTTGTTAAGCATTATGTATCTTATTTTATCCAATAAATACATAATTTAAATGTTTTCTATTTACTGTCATCATGTCTATTGGTTAAAATCTATCTCGAGATTCGTGAAGATACAATTTTGTGCGATGAAATGAAAGTGACTTTTGTATTACGTAGAATCATTTCTTTTTATTCAATAAATTACCTCAATTTTTTTCCTAAAATAACTGCCACTATTCGTCCTAAACTAATACGCACTCCTTCCACAAAATATATTTTAATACATTAAGTAAACATGTTTTACTAACCCAATACAAACTTTTACACGAATAGTTATTTTTGAAAAGACAGACATCTTCAATTTCATATAAAAATAACGAAAATAAAATAGCAATTAAAATATTAATAGAATATTTTGTAGAATTTCTTACTACGACGAAATCCGCTATTAACTCTAACTTATTCTATAACGTACTTATCTTAACGGAATAAGTGCTATTGTTGTCATGTTATGGAGATCCTCAATTTTACGTATATCGCAGAGGTCAGCGACCTTTTGACAGTTAAGGGCCACATCGTTAAAAAATGAGATGCAGGCGGGCCATACTTGGAAAATAATTATTTGGAAATACTATAATATATCTTTATATTTCACAAAACAAAGTCGCTGGTAACAACTAGTGCATATACATGCATACATACATTACACCCGTGCGAAACCGTAGCGGATCGCTAGTATAATATAAAGCTGTGATATTTACACTATTTATAAATAACCGAACTTGAATGTTCCTTGATTTGTTGAATCCTATGGACACCATAGAGTTATAGATTATCTCATACGAGAAGCTAAAGTAAATGATGAGTCTATACTCTGTGGAATTAACGCAAAAATTAAACTATATTTTAAGAATATTAAACCAGTCCAGTGAAGCATTTTTATATAGCTTGCGTGGACGAGCGATATCACAGCGGAAGGGAAGTTTGCAGGGAGCTCATTACCGATCAGTTTGTCCGTCTATCCGATGGCCCACCGAGGTCAAAGCCCACACCACAATATAGCTTCAAACATTTGAACACTTGTTTGATCACTCATTGTCGCGCGGGACTTTGAACCGTGACGCCAATACTGTGGTCAAATATTTGAAACTATAGTCTGTCGCCCGTATTGGATTAGTGATCAAAACAACTGTATTACAAGTGGCGAAAGTCGCAGGCATTAGCTAGTCTTATCTCCGATCGACTACGGAAGTGCGAAACGTGCGTTTGGTGCAGATATGTCGCGCTGCATATCGCAGGCCGCACGCCGCACGCCGCACAGTCTGACCGTGCCGCGTGAGTCACAGGTCACTCACTTGCATACAGAATATTGCATTCGTAAGCCGCTTTAGCTCAGCGGTGTACGAACGGTTTCCAATGCTGCAAGTAACAGATTCAATGCCTGACATCGCTAGCTTTTATCCGATACATTGCCTTCTACTGTACTGCCCGTAGGAGGCAGTTTTTGAGCTTAGTTATAAATGAAGCAAGAACATTAGGCATTGTTACGACAAAGACCCAAACAAAGTTATAAGCCAATACACATCTTTGAACACATGGTCTCCGATTCGTGAAGTTTATCGCCTTGGTGCTCATAAGAGGCGTCAATCCAACTTATTAAAAAAAAGCTCTTCAATGTCGCGCTATTCCATCGGATACAGTCTTACAGGAGACGCATATTTTTTTACCAACTTTGTGTTTTACATATTTTCTGTCCATTAATGACTCTTTTGCCGTTCGGTTAAGAACGTAAAAGTAAGTAAAACTATCGAGAATGTACGTGCTAAGTCTTCTAATGGCTTAATTTCAATTATGTCCAATTTTGGCACTCGTATATAATTAAATAATAATAAAATGACTTCGTGCTCAAAATAACTTATCTTTGACATTCTTATGCTTCTTAGATTTCATGAATGAACTCCATTGTCTACGATACTCCGCGGGAATTTTAACTAGGTTTATGTATGTTGGATTTTACAGCCGTATGAATGGCGACATTACGCTGCGGCCAGATAGGGAGAAACTGCGCGAATACTTATGATTGATCCACTTTGATGGCGAACATTGAGATGGTGGTATAATAATGTAGTATAACGTAAACATTTTCCAAATCTTTGAAGAAGATTCTGAAAATCAGAGTTTTCTTATCGTAAAATTCTTAAAAGTACTTCCGGCACAATGATTGTTCTATGCTTATTTTCCTTTTATTTTCCAGTGAAAGTTTTGATAATATAGGATTATCCGTTACAAATATTATCCTATATTAAAGTAGTTGAAAGATACAAAAAAAGTTTTATATAATGTTTTGCCGGCTTCTGTTCCTTACAAAAAACAAATTAGATTTAAAAATACTATTCTTCATAAATCAAAGACTTAAAATAATAAATCTCAAGATAAAATGACTCGTATGGTCAGTTCAAAGTTTCGATTTGTGTGGACTAAGCTTTATTGGACAATTTTAATTTAAATATTGGATGTAATAAAAGCAGCTGTTGATATCATCTGTTCAAATTGGCCGGATACAGAACTGATGATGATACGAATAAAGCTTAAGGAATTGTCATCCTTATGGTAAAATACTGACGGGCTAATGTCGCGTGTCATAAATTAGAACTTAATGAAATTCTTAAGTGTTTTCGTGCATCTTATAAATAAGCAGATTAAATTCTTCAATAAAAACGCGCATCGATAAGGATTTTAAGTGTATGACAACATACTTCTTTATGGATCAAAAACAACACATCCGCACGCTTAATCATAAACTGACTGAAATATATATATATATATATATATATCTTAATCTTTACTTAGAATAAAGCAAAGTTGTTTCCCTTTATTGTGCTTCTCTAAAACTACGCAACTGATTTTAATGCGGTTTTCGTAAATAAACAGAGTGATTCAAGGGGAAGTTTTGTATATATAATACTTGCATACGTATGTACATCCGTGCAAAGCCAGGGCGGGTCGCTAGTAGAGTTATATGACAGAACAGACGCGGAATGCTGCATGGGTGTGACGTTATTGAGGGTTATAAAAAATCACGTAGGCGTACTGGGAGTTAAGCTAACGAATTTGTCGTGGGCGTCCAGGATGTTGTAACAATATGTAACATAGCTTATATATATCTAATTATATCATGTCTTATATATATGGAGGTTTTTCCAGTGGTCGAAGTTAGACCACTCCGTACTAAAAATTATCATAGACGGCCAACCATCTACGAATTTAAATTTATCCATAAATAGTATTCTATTTGTGACATCATCCGTACTGGATTTATATACAATATAAAGGTGACAGGTCGTCTATCACAAAATCTCGAAAACCGCTGGACGTGCTAAGATAAAATTTGGCTTAAATAAGGATAATTTGGATAAAGTAAGGTAGTTTAGTCGACATCCGCTATGAACGGATTTTGAAGTAGGGTCAATGTTCTTTCAAGTTTAATTTAACGCACCAAGATATTTAGTTAAAGTTTTAGTGGTAGTAGGAGACAAACAGATACTTGCATTTTATTTAGTTGTATAGGAGCTGTAACGTCAATGGCATTCGAGCTAAGAGCCTAGCACGAACATTCTCGATAGTTATACTTACTTTCACATTCGAAACGAAACGTCAAACGAAGGTTGGTGCTTCCATTTTACGCGATTTAACTGGCCTTAACGTCGAGGATTCGAAACGTGCGAGTTCTGATTTTATTCGTGCTAGCAATTTTTAGCAACTAAGTTGTGTAAAACAGTAGCATTAATGTTTCCTTTGTCGTTCGATTTCGAAGGTAAAGTAAGTAAAACTATCGAGAATGTTCGTGCTAAGCCCTCTGATTGCGTTTTTGATTTGGGGAAAATGTGCTGAATACAGTTTTATATAGAGTTAAATAGAAATAAACAAAATTTGATACATTATCGAGAAAAGTGACTCCTATCCTCTTGACCTTTGGTATGTCAACCGGATAACCGACCGCGAACAGTGGTGCATTTATTGATAAGAGTTATTATATCCTCTTTGCCTTCCCGCGAATGATTGCGACTTTTAAAACAGTTTACTACGAGTAAAAATACTAATAAAATCAGATTTGGAAGCTTCTTCTGAGCACTCCAAATAGATGACGTTTGACTGACGTGTCACGTAAAATTGTTATTTCATTAAATATATGGCCAGACTCACGTTTTATAGAAAGACATCAAAGTGGTTTTTTAAGTGGTTTATAGTGGGGAAGACAACGTCTGTCTGATCCGCTAGTTCGGAAGTAAGGTAATAAAAAGAAATTTTCAATGTAACTGGGATCTGAAAGGAACTACAGTCAAACTTTTGTATAGGAGTTTGTCACGTACCTATGGCCGATATCCAAGTTTCATTGCAGTTGCAAACATGCTGCAAGACTTTTCTGTGATACTGAATTATATAATTTATTTGTTATATAAAAAAATTAAAGGTTGCATATTACGATTTTTCGAAAACCGCGTTATATATAAAGATCAAATTCGACATGGAGATGGTTTATAGTTAGCAGACATCCGAAAAGGATTTTTCGATAGGGTCAGATTAAGGAAGTCTAAAGGCTCTTGCAAGATTAATTTTAGGCGGACGCAGTCGCGGGAAACATGTAGTATGTAATAATAACAGTTCGTTATTTGTTTGATTGAATACTTGTGCCTGTGATTGTCGCGTAACTATTAGTGTGTGCGTGCGTGCATGTGTGTCGTATGCATGCAAGCATGTTTGTGTGCCTGCGTGCGTGCGTGTTTATATAAATGCGTGCGTGCATGCCTTCAGTCTAAGATTCATAATTTTAGTATTTGTTAAATAAGATAATAAAACACATACTGTGCCTAATGAGTAATTCTCCAGCTGCGAGACTAAAACGTCCGAACCCATTAAATAACTCTATTCACACGCCATAAAAAAATTTAAACAGGATCGCTCAAGTAAACATATGACTTAATGTTTGCCTGCGCGCATTTAGAGTATGACATCGCCCGACCTTGGATTTTTTCACTACATCTGTCCTCTAGAAATTATGCTTAAGTAGGCTACCCATACGTTTCGTTATGGCTGAAACTGTCCCGTCCATTTAAAATTTCTTGGCATTTCGATGTTTCCTATACGACTTAAGGCCGAATTGCATCAGATGCGTGAATGCCCTCCTTTTTTAGGATTTTTCCCAAAATGAATAATTATCAATTATTTAATTTTAAAGATTAGCCCGTTTAAAAAAAACGAACAAACTCTTCGGCGTCGTATATTAGTATAGATACAGATTTACAAATGAAAAACTTTTAGCGAATTCTGTTTCTTTATTTTATTTATGTTCATTCATATGGATGATTTGGCCTGTTACTTACTTTCAGCTTTTAGGTGATGCCCTTTAGACTAAAACGGCTTTATCTTCACATAAAAGATTCAATTTTAAATCTACTGATAAAAGATATTTTCTAGTCGCTGGTGCCTAAAACATCGTTTGAGGAATTTTAACAAACTTAAAAGTTTTTTCTTTAGATATTTCTTTTTTTATGGTATCTTTAGGTAAATTAATGTACAAATGAAATTGAAGGATCTATTTGTAAAGAAGAAATAATATTTTTTTAGTACTTGAATATGACTATATACATATTTAATACGTAAACTCAACGTTAAAACATTTATATCTGTATATTTGTTTAGCTATCGGTGTGACTGTCTGTCTGTTTATTCCGAGTAATCTCCTAAGCGACTTGACCGATTTGGATGGACTTTCGCTGGTAGATAGCTGTTGTTAGGCTACTTTGCTTTTAGCGAAATAATTAGACTTTCGCACAAAAAATATAAACTTTCAAAATTTATCCAAATCGCCGAATTTACGCGGACGACGTCGCGGGGTCCAGCTAGTTATTTATAAATATTTATATCTTATAGCCTCAGTAGCTCAACGGTATAATGTACGGACTGAAATCCGCAAGGTGCCCAGTTGGGGTATTGTCGCACCCACTCCTAATACAAGCTTTTAATTTAAGCTTAGTAGGAGGAGAAAAGGGAATATTAGAGAAGAAGAAGAAGCACAGAAGTTGTTAGTGTGATATTATTATTTAACATTTATTATTGTCGAGCCTTTGATAGCACAACCTTTGAAATAAGGTGTTCAGTTGAAACTTAACCCCGCGGGACATTTTCCTGCCAACATCTTAACTTTAAAAAAATTTGAGTGGAGTGGCAAAGAAAATATTAGATACTAGCTGCTTCTCGCGACTTTGTTTGTGTAAGAGGTCATATACACTTACTTTTAAGACCTCCATAATCGCTCTCTAGCGCAAAATTCGTTATTTACAGAGATATAATACTTTAAAACTACCTGCCAAATTTCATCTTTGCGCGTCCCACGGTTTTCGAAATGTCGTGATAGGCTTCGCTTTTATCTTTATAGATCACTCAAAATGTTTCGTACTTTTTAAAGAAGAAGGTATGTTCGTTGTAACAAGGACACAATCTTGAAGAGTGCGCGACGACCGCTTCAAGATTCTGTCATTCTTTCAACTAATAATTGCATATCATCATAACATAAATGCACAGTTCATACAATCTGCTTTTATTTTATCCCCAAACGTATTTTGGTCACAATATAGAAACAAGAATATCAGGGATTTCTAAACAGTATAAAAAAAGCATTTAAATTTGAGTCAGAATAATGTATGCGTATGATTTTTAAAACACCATAATCTCCTAATACAATTCACACCGGTTTAAAATTATTATACCAGATAACGACGACAAGCGATTTTGTTTTTAATCACAATGGTATAAAGTCTACATTGCAATATTTCTTGAATCAGGACGGATGAGTGACACTGACGCGAAATGAAACAACCGGCTGAGATCGCTATGAACGACAGCAAACCTAAAGGTCAGTTACATACAAAATTAATCATGAAGCATATTTTGTATTTTAATTTATAATTATAAGCATAATATTTTATAGGCTTTGGCATTGTCGTCCTAAATTTATAACAGTTTTTTTTATTATACAATTATAATAGGCATAACGACAAATTTTGAAAAACATCTTAATAATGTTTTCAGGTATCTACTATAGCCAATAATTTAATATTTCTACAGTTATTAACGTTTTTATATTACAAAAAAAACATTAATTATTCAATCTAAAACTCTCGAAGTTGTCATGACGTCACTTTATGTTAGTTAGTTAGTGCGTTCTAGTAAGCGTCACCTCGACGTTTTCGCCGCGACCGTAACGACCGCAGTCGTCAATTGTCGTATATCTGAATGTTTACTTTAAAACGTTGCGATCGCTTATTGGAACGCCTTTAGCTGTCATGGCGGATTGTTGTATTTTTAGCTTCCTTTTTTTGTTAATCCCTATTAATCTCGCTCGCAATGTAAAAATAAATCAATTTGTTACGCTTTATGTATTTTATTTTATCAGATAAATGAATAATTTAAATGATTTCTGATTACTGTCGTCATACCTATTGCAAATTTGCACATAAAAACATAAAATAGAATTAAATACTTATTAAGATGAATAAAACTGAAGAGTATTTTTTTAAACGAAAGGTACGGAAATAGAAGGGTAATGTAACTCTATTTCTAACTCTATACATATACGCTATATTTTGAATTGACGGCGCTAAAACAACGCTAACGCCGAAATTTAACGCACCGTTTTTTTTTTAGCTCGTTGTTCTATTTACAGAAAAATAAAATTTGACAATAACATATGGTTGTCACGATTATGCTTTGACATCATCCAATATATATGTGTAAAAATGAAGTAAATCGTTTAGGTGTGCGTGTGATTTTTATTTTTTTTATTTTTATCATCAACAAGACATACACTAATTAAGCCTTAAAATAACGTTTACACGATCTATAAAACTAAGCGTTGTCTCAATTATAGATGTTACATACAAGCTTAGATTCTTTTTTTTATACAAGTTTTAATATAGCAGGTTAAACAAATATTATCGATAAAATATTGTTCATCATTAAAGTAAAAAAAAATACAAATTATAAAAATATAGCGTTAAAAATGACTTTCACAAGTACTTATAACTTAAACCGAAGGGAATAAATTAATTTCGATTAAGTTTAATCTAAATGTTCGTAAAATAAAATTTTCATAAATTAAATTTAAATTTTATTTTAATGATGCATATTATAAAAAAATATTAGCATTCGCACACCTTCCTCTATATGAACTACAAAGGTACCAAATTTCATACTCTACCGTTCGCGCAATTTTCTTAAAATGGTAACTAATATTTTCGCTTCACGTATTAATATATATAGACAGTAATCATAACAATTTATCCTATTGTTGCTAAAATAACAAATAGTTTATTAATCGGGAGATTCTAAACTTTTCGGACTATATTTTCTCATTTAGCACTGACTAATGGCGACTACTGCAATCAATAAGACAAAGAGAGCTGGCACAAATCGAAGGTAAAGGTAGAAGCATGGTACCACCAGGAGTTGTACGGTTGATTAAACAGGATATAAATCATCAGGCGCGGATCTGCCGAGGTCGGCACGATAGGCAAGCCCACCACCCTAATAGACTTGTGACGTCACATTTTTACTGTCTATTGATATTGAAAGCCTGTTAATCCAATCCAATACCTTATTCACAAAACAATGCTTCAAAATCTCATGTCCTTTGTAGAAATGCACTTTATCTATTGTAAATGGACTCTCATTTGTGCCGGAAATCGGCCACTAATTCAGCGGTTGTGCCCACCGGCTTTTTCGAGGGCACGACCCACACCCGATTTCCATTCGCCCCTTAATATATACAGTGAGCCATATTCTGAACCTTTCTATACCTTTAAGTTCATTTTCGCTTGGTTAAACATACTTATATAACTTCTCATGGAAAAATAACAGTTCCAATGGATTTCTTCCCAGAAAAACAGTTCATTAAAAAAATCTCTGGCGTCACAACCCTGACCAATACAGATTGACTTGACGTGATTTAATCTTTAAAAGGAGACGTGCTTCTTACATAACGTTATGGATCACATTAAAGATAATATTTCAATCTATATTAATTGTACATAAGATATTTAAATGTGTATTGTGTTGCGACTTATAATTAAAGGTGTATTTATTTTTTAAATCTTATTATTCTTTAATATAGTAATAGAATCTACTGTAATCCCCCTATAACACGGTAAGTTTATTCCACGTTATAAGAAAATGCGTTGTAGGATTATTCTCGTACAACGCGCTTGTACGGCCCGGAATGCGTATAATAATAATATGTAATGTTATATATTATAGAATTATATTTATGCATTAATAAGTGCACCGTCGGGGATAGGGGGCATTTATGATTGGAAATATCGTACCTTCTTTAAAATGGATTTTCTTCAGGAAAATTTTCATACAATGCTTTTTAATGGCACCTATACTTGTGCCAAATTTCATAGTCTTGCGTTCGCACAATATGCGTGAAATGGTACCAAAAAATTTCGCTTCACGTATTAATATATAAATATCCACGGAGTAATGTAATTTTATGCAATTATTATTATTTAAATTAGAGAGGTGATCGACTCGTTCAATGCTATATCCTTGCGAGCAATGTAACACATACACAGTGTTTATCGGTGAGAATGTTTCCTCATATTATTAATAATTATAAAATTTTATTTAAAAAAAAAATAGGCTTCAAAGGTTTTCTCGTGGATGCCAATGCCAGAACTAGACCAAATTGAAACGGGAAGCACAAACTTTATAACCGACCTCAAAAAAAGGAGGAGGTTATCAATTCGACCCGTATGTTTTTTTTTCTTTTTTTTTTATGTTACGCAGAACTTTCGACTGGGTGCACCGATCTTGATGATTCTGGTGTCATTTGAAAGCCGGTGCTTCCCGATTGGTTCCATATTAATTTAGTCCAGGTCTGACAAAGGTTTCGATGAGAAAACAACGAAATTGTAAATTTTGATTAAGTCTGTGCGTGACAAATTGTCGAATATCTCTATATCACGACAACCGATTTCGACGATTCTTGTTTTAATAGAAAGATTGAACTTTAAGGGTACTTTGACGAATTTTTGGTTGGTCAAGTAACGGAACTCTTCAATTCTTAGGAGTAAATTAACGATACTCGGCCGAATCTTTTATAGGCTCTCCGGATATTTGAGTCAATTGAAACATACGTTAGCAACTACCATTTGCTGGACACGCAGTGACATCAGTCGCTCATATTTCTGTTTGGAGTTACCTGATTTATGACTTTAATTTAATTTGTTTATATTTTTAAAATATTAAACGATCTTGCATATTTTGGTAATTACGTAAAAAAATATAGATACAATTTTAGCTTGATGATATATAGCCTATAGCCTTCCTCGATAAATGGGCTATCTAACACAGAAGGAATTTTTCAAATCGGACCAGTAGTTCCTGAGATTAGCGCGTTCAAACAAACAAACAAGCAAACAAGCTCTTCAGCTTTATATATCTGCATCTTTAGTTTAGATGAATCCGTATTTCCCTTAGTCACGGCATCACGCGTGAACGTCTGGACCAATTTGAATATTGCGCGGAAAATAAGAAGATTTAAGAATACTTAACCACCATATTAAATTTATTCTGACGTAATCACTTTTAACAATTTAAACTCTTTTAATGTAATCTATATAATATGACGTTTGACATTTCAAGTAACAATGTCAGAATGCGTGCTAGAAATACCGTCAAAGAGAAAATGAATTTCCAAAATGTATGTAAGCGCATAACTTCCGAACGACAGCACCAAATTGGATAATTCTTTTTTTTATTGTGTTCGTTATTGTCACGTCAGGCTTAGTATAATTAAAAAAATATTGTCTCTTTGTCTGTTTGTTATGGGTATTATACGAAATATTGGAAACGGGGACGGGGACGGGGACGGGGACGGGGACGGCGTGCCGTATCTGAATATTCAATCTTAATGCTTGGGGTTGCAATAAGGTCGCTTTATCTGCGCTTTAAATGGGTGTGTATAGTGAATGTAATATCTGTCTTGCGTGTATAATGTGTTTATCTTGTATGTGTAGTGTTTTTTTATAAATCAGTGTGAGATTGTGTAAGTGTCTAGTATATGTATGTAAAGTGTCTACAGACGTCCATAATAGACATTTACATAATTATGAGTACAAGCAATGGGCGATTGGTATCTCTGATCTCATTACAGATACTAGTTTATACATATATTCACTCGAAAATATATTTCAGACGATTCCTTTATGAAGAATCCTCGCGGACTAGTCTGAGAAGAGCCTACAAAATGGTCAGTTAGACATTATTTTGTTATGATCACAATTTAATATATTTTTTTATAGCCTGCATTACTCAAAAATAACTTTTAATTACTGTGTCTTCGAACGGTACGTTTGCAAGTAGCCTTAGTTCAGCCGTGACGTGACATGTCACGGGCGCGTGGCTGTTCGCACATTACTGAGTCACGAGCTGAGCTGAACTGAGCGTGCTCAAACGCCATCATCTATATGGGACTTTAAAATCGTTTATGGTCAAATTGGATGAGGCGGTAGCAACTCTAATGCATCACGCCAATTTTTTGTTAAAGCTTTTACGTTTTGGTTTTAACTGTCTGTAATTTTGTTTGTTTTTTAGAATGATAAGCTGGGCTACTGAGAAAATAGGGCCTTGTTTTATGATAAAGAATTTGTTGGGCTTTAAACGTAGTAGAAAAAATAACACCAGAAGTAAATATATATTTCAGGACTGTACACATTTATCACTGCCACACCTACATTTTACACTAACCACACTACCCTATTATATTATTTTAATTTAAAGGATTGCAAACTGCAAGCAAAATCAGAAATAGGAGAGAAAATGAGGATGATCATAAAATTATGACTGTATATTCCAGGTAAACGCGTTACATCATTCTCGCCAGGTGTGATTGTAGTCAAACGCTAGCCAAGTTATCGCCAAGAGCGTGTCAAGACACGCATAGAAGGGTTCCGTATCTGATACGCTATACACATATTTATTAAATAACTTCAAAAGCTGTTGTCCGATTGCGTTGAAAATATTTTTTCTAATGAGTCTTTAGCATGTTCTATCAACATGGAAAATTTCAAGTCCCTACGTCTAATACTTTGGAAATGCTAGAAGGGACCACCTTCGGGCAGACAGACAGACTGACGGACGGACGGACGTAGCGAAATTATAAGGGTTCCTTGTAGTACTACGGAACCCTAAAAAGGAAATACAAAAATTTTGTTCTTTTTATTTTATACTTTTAGAGTAACAATGGAAACAATACTTTGTAGATTGATTTTTTTGAAAATAAAATAAAGCTCTGAGAGCTTTTCAAACAGTACAGTACTGACATATCGAAATTTATTATTGTTTTATGTGGAAAGCGCAAAGGATTTCGAGTGCTTTAATTGGAAAATTTGAACAGTGAAATACTTTTCCGTAATTTCAGAATCACTTGTATATATATACATGTAGCTGCCACCACATAACGAGATGGCAATGATGTCGAGTGGAAAAGGTTACGAAGCAAACTAGACTGAACTAAACTCTAATGAGAGGTAGCGCCATGCTTGTAGCCGAATTGGTCCGGCGCGTCCGGGTACCAGTACCTCTTTCTCACATGAGATAAAATTATTTTTTTATTTATTTTATCCACCTTTAAAGCTTTTGCGTTCGGATTTACTTTTTGCAATTACACAAAATGCTTACGAAGCTTTACATCAAAATTAAGTAATCTAGGAATTCTAGAGTGTAGAAGTTACGAACATATATACGTATCCTAAAATCATTAAACCATAATTAGGTCTAGATTTTTCGACAATACTTTTAGTGCTCAAATATGTGAAAATTATATACATATATATTCAATAATTTTAAGATATATTTCTCTAAGTGAGAGGTCCATGGCCCACCTGCCCAGCAGCAGAGCGCCTATGGACAATAGACATCGGCGCGTGCGCCGTCGGCCGCGAACCCGGATGTGGCTGTATGACGTAACGCAGCCTTCGTCCCCCTTACCCCACCCGCCTCCCCTCGCCGTCTACACTCTCCCTCCCTCCTCTCACTTGCACCTCGACGCGTCTGGCTTACCGTCTGTGCCGACTTTGATCTCGATGCTTGTCTTGTCTCTGTGCAAGCTTAGTTAATTAATACCTTATACAGCGCACTCCACTTTTACTGATCAATCACTAGCAATAATTTAATTACACTACCTAACCCTTATAATAAGTGGTTTTTAACAGACTACAAAAAGGAAGAGGTTCTTAATTCGACTGTCCTTTTTCTATGTTTGTTACCTCAGAGATTGTGACGATTCTTTTTTTATTTGAAAGCTGGTGCTTCCCGTGGATTTGGCCCACAATTTCAATTGGGTCCAGTACTGATGATTTAAAGTTAGCTTTTTTTTTCTGTTAAAATTCTGTATCATAGATAATTCGACCATAAACTAAAATCGATTACACAACTCTCATTCATATTTATTTTAAAACATATGAATATTTTAGTTAAATAACTATTGTTACAAATTTTTCAATATATTATATTTATATTTAAGATTTATTTTAAAGTATAGACAAATTCAATATTAATATATAGAAATACTTACGCTATAATCTTCGGTTCGACAACTCTAAATACTTTAGCGTACATGTCGATGGCTTGCACCCAAAGGACCATGGAACGACACACCTGTATAATTAACAAGTCTTTCAGCCATCGCTAGTAATCATTTCGATGCTGCAATTGTAACATTAACTACTGACTTTATTAAAGATTACAAGTAATATAGGGCTTAAAATATAACCTTTAAAAACTTTAAAATATTCGAATTAGTGAGGGCAATCTCTACTACAATATAAAGAAAACTGGGTGCGTCCACTGCTGCACGTTGGCCTCGTCCACAAACTTCCATTAACGGCGGTGTTGCGCCGCTTGCATCCAACGGCAAATATTAATTATATTAAATTTTATGTTAATTATATTAATTACCTTCGATACTTTAACTACAGTGTCTGGATTAAAGTCTTTGTGTGTCAGATACACTTTGATTTTCTTTAGCGTCGCATCCGGGATGTGGTCTTTGTCGTATTCTTCTAAGTTTCTGATGAAGTTTACATCGGCCAGTAACTTCTTAGTAGAATCCCAATCCGGCCTTGAAAAAATGATCCATAGTTTAGCGAGTGAAAAATTGTTAGTCTTAAAACTATTCCAGTTTTTAATCTCTATTTTTATTAGCGAATCGAACGGACGCTATCCTGCCCGAAAGTTGGGTTCCTTGTCCAACGCTCATGGAATTTCAGAAGGCATATGCGTGAATGGCCTTTAAGAAAACAGTCAGCTCTTATCTTGATACATGATGATCATCATCATCAACATCACCCACTGTCATGGTTACTGTACTTTTGTTCTTTTTAGACATTTTAAATGTTTTCTTAAAATTCTATTGAGCTGTAACATATAAAATAATTTTCATAAAGAAGAATGGCCACATACGTTTAGTTTTCAGAGCATACATTTCTTGTTTTCAATTAATGTTTGTTTTGTACGAATGGAATAAAATATTCTATTTTCATAAAGAAAAAGTGTATTTTATAGAATACGTGCTCCGTTCTTGTAACGTACTTTATATGCGTTCCGTTGTTTACCTATACACATAAAAGTGAAAGTTCAACTATAAGGAAATCTCCAAAACCGCGGGACGTACAAAGAAGTTTGAGAAAAGAAGTAGCGTATTGTTAGTAGGCATCCGCTAAGGACTGTTTTCTCTATTAAGTCAGTTTAAGCAAGTTTACGCGGAGCAAGTCGCAGGGAACAACTAGTTTTCAATGAAATTTCACCTATATAATTTAAATTAATTAAGAGTTACTTCAAGAAGGAGATTTTTATTGCTGTCTTTAAGTTTCAATTTAAATGTTACATAGTATAACTTAGCCAATAGTATATAACAAAGTTAAGAGAAGATGCTAGACTAACTAAGAAACAAAATCTTCAGCTTTATATATTAGTATAAGATATAAGATAAGATTGTTGGCTTTGACGTTAAATGTAACATAGTATAACTTAGCCAGTGTCATATAACGTAGTTAAGAGAAGGTGCTACTGGAATTACATTTCATCAAGCTTGAAATGTCATACACATACACACACACACACACACACACACATATATATATATATATATATATATATAAATTCATCCCTATTTTCCTTGTTCGTCAAAATGTAAAATGCCAAAAATAAAATCGATATGCAATACATAGCTGTATCAAATTTCATGCTTTTATGTTTATAATTGTAGAAATTTGTTACGGCAGACAGACGGACAGACGGATGGATGGACGGACTGAACGTAACTGAAAGGGTTCCTTGTATTACCACGGAACCCTAATATAGAAGGATTTTAAGCCATGCCAAGCCATGTAGCCTTCAGGACCAAGGAGCCCTCGACGAAACTACTTTGTAATGTTCTAAATATTAAATTACGTGTTAGAAAATCTAAGCGTACCATATAATTATGTTCTCAATATACTGAGACCGTGTTGAAAGTTAAAACCTTGTTTTAATTAATATCAAATTGATTTAGTAGTTGAGATTAGCCAAGCGTTTCACAGTTTTCTAAAATATATATTTTAGGTTATATTATAACAATTTTTGACGGGCAATGCCGGAAACGGCACTTTGTGATTAATATGTTTTCTTAGGAGTTGTCTAGTTTGATTAAAAATGATTGAATAGTGACATAATTTATGCTCTTTTTCAGCTAGGTCATAACAATAAGCTAAAATATTTGTTTTTAAATTAGCCTATAATGCCCCACTGCTGGGCAAAGGCCTCCCCACTCTTATCCAGAGCTAAACCAATCAATTCCTTTCCCGCAAAGGCGTCCTAGTCGTCGCGCCATCTCTTCCTCGGCCTACCTGGTCTACGGTCTGCTTGTTGGTAACATAAAAAAAATAAAATAATAAAAAATCAATCATTTATTAACTAAACACAATATAAATATCTTAAAAGGAGAAAAGCCTCAACAGTTTGCCATCTTAGGTGTGCAGCAAATTTTTAAATGAATTATACAGTCAATTAAATAGCATTAATGTCAAATAAAGACTTAAATACAAATAGCTTATATTTTAATTACAATAATTAATATAAGATAATAACATTAATAATCATATCATCATCAATTACAAGCATTAAAATAATAATTAATTACATTGTTAGTAAAAGTATAAGCGTTGATCGAATGGAAAAGAAAAAGAAAATTAACATTGTGTTAGGAATTATAAATGTTCCCCTAAAATTTCTTATTTTATATAAAGCTAAACGGAGTGGATTTTTTTTTCCATCATTCTCTCCTCCGTTCTTTAATCTTTTTTAACATCGACTATACACACACACTCACACACTCACACAAACATCTACACATTTAATGAGTAACAGAAATAGTGATAGTTTAATTTATATAAGTTAAGTATTTTGTCATAAGTTATAATTAAGAACAAAAAAAAAATTCTTTTACGGAGGAAGGCGATGATTACTGCAACACAGTTGTTACTTCTGTGGGATCATCGTTTCCATTTGTTGTGTACTACCTATGTTGTTTCACGGTTTCTAAAATAAAATAAAAAAATTAAAAAAAAAATATAGTCGATTTTTTGAGGACAGCGCGAAATCAATTTAATTTTAATAAAAATTAATTTCGCGCGGTTGATTGACGAATTAGACACATTCTAAGAATCACAGCTCATCGCCTCGCTCGGGGGGGGGGGGGGGGAATATGATAGTTAAGGGGGTAATTTAAAAATGGACTCGACACGACTTTTACCCGTTTGCTCTGGGTTATTGAAATGCAATGTATAGGTAACAAATTTAACAAAAAAAGACAAATTTAAGAAAAAATGCTGTAAATAATTATTAGGTATAATTTCATTTGACGTCCCCAAGATATCAACTTCGTAAAATTTATCATTTATATTTCTCAAGAGAACAAAACACAAACAAAAACTATTTTTAAACCTCTTAAATTGATAAGAGTGGCACTTGCGGACGAATTCGTGGAGAACAGCTAGTCTTTTATAAGACGTAAGCTCATTCAAAAATCCTACTATAATGTAAGTGATTATTTGAATGATAATAATGCTTGGGAATAAATAAACTAACCAAATCTGAATTATTGTGAAAATGGTGTTAGCAAAAAAATTACCCGACTGAGTTTGCTGCGCGCTCTTCTCAGCGCAGGGCGCGCGGGACCCTTGTAAACTTAGCTTTTAAGTCGTAAATTGTATTAAATACCTAAAAAAATCATAACATATGACGTTCATAAGAGCTTATAAAAGTGTTTATATGAATAAAAGATTATAACTTTGACTTTGACTTGCGGTAAACATTCTTTATTACTCAACCAAGTGTACTATTTGTCATGTTCCAGTGATTTTTTTTTGTAAATGTTACTTTAAGTAAACGAAAACCAAACGAATAGACAAAAAGGGCAGAAAAAATGATTAAGTGTTAAGAAGGGGAATAGTTTGTATTTTTTTACTTATTAAAAAGAACTCACTAAATCCGTTTTCTCAGTATATATCTTGATATATTAAATTATTAAAATAAAATCAAACTCGACAAATGCCAGACAATTTATACACACATATATTTAATGATGTCAAAGCGTATTCGTGACAACCGTATATTATATTAATTGTCAAATGTTATATTTATTTTATATTTTTCTGTGAATAAAACAATATATGTCGTAGTACGCAGAAAGGTTTGTGGGTTAATTTTGACCAGCCGGTGATCTCTAGTATTTTTTAAATGTACTGTTGTATTCCTAATGAAATATAGAAAAATAAATTAAACGACGTGTTAAGTAATATAAGGAAAATAAACGACTTCAATCGTAACGTCTCTTCCTTTTGTTGATCTTAAATCTTTTATAAAAAAACAAAACAGTTTGATACATACAAGTTAAGAATTTGTAATGTTATTTTTGTACCATGGACGTTTTTGAAAATAGAATAACGATTTAACATTGTTGTTAGCTTGACTTAAAAAATATATATTTATTTTTATGTCCTTATATGCTTTACATCTTTAAGAAATGCGTGTTAACGGTTAATACTTTTAGAAATAGTTATTTTTGTGCTTAATACTGAATTTACTATTTTATATTATTTAATATATAGTTATTTTTGTATAGTTTATTATATATAGTTATTTATAGCTTTATGATTGTCGATTATGTAGTTTTAATTATGGTCGAATTTTGATGTTTTTTGTGAATGTTGATATATACGCATGATTCAAAAATGGTCCGTAGAAATGATTGTATGGTGATACGCTTAAGCTTGATTTTGCGATGTGATTTACCATACATTTTTCTTTATACTTACCGAAGGCTATGAGGCCGGTGGATAATTTGTACACTGCATACTTATTTTTTGTATATTAAATCTAGTGGAATGCACTATACCCTGTATCTCAGTTTTTTTATTAATTAGGTCTTTAACTCAATTGTACCAAATTCTTAACAGTTTCTTATATAAATAGATAAAGAACGAAATAAAATAACAGTCAAAAGAGGCTTGTTTTAAATACTTCTGTTCTGTATTTTAGCATTATTCATATGACGAATAAAAATTCTTTGCATGTATAATGCCTATATATAATCCCTGTACCTTTGGCACGGCAATAATTGTGTTGTTAATGTAGGTGAACCATTGAATATCAAATTATATTATTCCACGTTTTCCCCATGGAATCCACAATTTGTGTCAAACATGACAAGGGACCATTTCAGCTCGCTATTTGACAAAGCAGCAAGAATACCCATGTCAAAATCTGTTAAACAACAGTATTTACATGACAATCTCATGACCGAATATCTTCCGACAATTGGATTTGGCCAATTTAATATAATAATTACTGTAATTGAATATCACAATAGATGGCGTGACTCTTTCTTTAAAGTATCGTGGCTATGTATGATATAATTTAAATAGACTGGCCCGTTGGCGCAGTGGGCAGTGATCCTGCTTTCTGCTCCGGAGTCGTGGGTTCGATTTCCGCCTCGAGTCTGGGTGTATTATCCATATGTATGTATATATATATTTCTAAAAAAAAAATTTTGTGTATAACAGGCCTCTGTTACCTATAACACAAGCATTAAGTTGTCTACCTTAGGAACAGACAGTACGTATGTCATATACTTCTGTATATATTTATTTATTTTGTTGTTCTCAGATAACAATTATTACTATTATTATAGAAAATAATGAAATATAAGATCCAAAGGATGAAATAATATTTCAAGGACCCCCACAATCTCTACAATCTCACGACTTATATCACTCAGTAACGTTTTCAATTTTACGTAACTTCTAAAGCACGGAGTAGATCAGATATTTTAAAAACCACTGTTAGAATGAATTACCCATCTATAAGAAGCTGTAAGATCTGCTTAACCTTAAATCAAATGTCGGTCACTGATTAAGCTAGAAACTCCTCCCCATCCTAATCTTTTTCCATAAAAAAAGTACATGACATATTTTCAGGATGCCTATAATTTTCATGTCCTCCAATTATACATAAGACATGATGTTAAAGAATCCATAAAGATCAAGAATCGAATCGAGAACTTCACGGATTTCACTAAGTATTCCTTTCTATTGTTTAATTTAAGGCTCTAAAATGTGTCAGGCTTTACGAGACAATAATAGACATTGCCAGAATACCGAATAAGATTTCCATTGTAACTATTTCTTAGAAATGTCCAACTTGAGAGATATTTAAAGATTCGTCTCGCTCGTTGGAAATTTAAGGTCTTCGCAAATAATTAAGAATCATCTAAACTTAACAAAACTGTTGAATTAAACAAGGACGGAGGCACGGATATTTACTAGTACAATAATATAAATAAAATAAATAAATATATAGGACTATATGACACACGGACGTCTATCCTAGGGTAGACAACTGAATGGGTGAGTTATAAGTATTAGCCGCCTGTTATACACAATTTTATTTTGAAATATATAAATAGATAATCATATAGATAATACTCTTAAAGGCCGGCAACGCATATGTGAGCCTCCTAGCGGTGTAGATATATACAGGCGTAAGTAGTCACTTAGGTGAACCGCCTGCCCGTTTGCCCCTTGTAATATTAAAAAAATCTATTATTGTATATATAATGCCGGAGCCAGACATAGCTCAAAGTGTTTGTACATTTTTTTCCTTGAAGACTACAAAGTTCTACAAAACTTTGCGAAGTTACACAAAGACCCCGGCCACACTACATGATCATTGAAATGATCATTCAAATGAAGCTACGTATGTCTGGCTTCCGCATAAGAGTACAGTTCAGAGACAGCTGTTTCAATTCTTATATCCATAAGAACAGTCCAACCGACTTTTGCTAATTCGTAATTTATATGTATATATCACGTATAAACAGTTACATATTATTTATTAGTACGAAATTTAATTAAATATAAAAATATATAATTAAATTTTATTATCTAGCAACAATGTCATAAGTCATGAAACAATTTAACATATTAAAACAATTTTGTACAAAATAACTAATGATCAATAAATCATTAAGATGTACAACGATTTCTTTTATAAATAAACAGTTCTTTTTTTGAATTGCATCCTATTCAAACCTGTTTATTTATATTAATGAAGAAAATTGACGTGTCTGTTTGTAACGTTGTAATGAAACTGTCTTTTCATTAATGGGTAACATCATGATCACCTTATATGGAAACATTTAGCGTGATATATAGCCTATAATATCCTCGATAAATGAGTTATCTAAAACACAGAAATATTTTAGTAGTTCCAGGGATTAGCACGTTCAAACAAACAAACTCTTCAGCTTTTAAGGAATTGAATTAAGCATAACTTAAGCTAATGATGCTTTTGTAAGCGCTACTTCATGTCCTGATTATGATATAATCAAAGCAATGCTGTTTTTAAAGGCAATTCAAATACCGTAACTATACGATATTATGACGTAAATTTTCTATTAAATGCAAATAAAACTATGCTGTATATTCAATGTGAATCACTATATCTCAAGCACGTTATAAACAAAAAGTATATTAGGTTGCTGATGAAAACTGATTCAAATCAAATTAAAGTTCTCTAGCTATTGCTCCAGACTTCGCTTGTATCAATATGAATCGAATTACGAAGGACAACGGTTTAAAAGATTATTTGGCTATCCCTTAAAAACGTTTATATTTTCTTAATGAAAAGTTTTGGAGTGATGCGTAAAAATTTAATTTTCAAGTAATAAAACATTTACTTATTGCACAGCATCTAATATTTTTATATTGAAGAATACTAATGATCGTTAAAATATTATGACAATGCAGTTACCTATTAAAATGTTTTACTATATTAATGAGCAAAATAATTTATTACTAACTTTAAAAATGTTATAAAAAGTTTATAACATTTGAAAGAATTAATTATTATTTTTTATACACAAAGCAGAAAATTATCATGAATTATTTATAATTATTATTAGAACCAGAAACCTTCTAAAATTTTCAGTTTCGCGATCTGGTATCGTTTAATTAAAAGTCACTACAGATTCTCCAGCTACTGATTAATCAGTTGCCGGCTTCGGTATTTCCGAACGGATACGACTTAGGGACCTTCAAGAAAAGAGCATACCCATTTCTCAAAGGCCGGCAACGGTGCGACGATTTGGATACCTTTGCGGGGAAGTTATGGATGAAATTGCCCCAGGGAAGAGTAAGGTGGATCAGGAAGGGGAAAGCCTTTTCTCGGCGGTGGGACATAACAGGCTAATAAAAACAAATGTAAACATATTTTAAAGGGATTATATGTAAACAAATAAATTACTATTAACTGCGATAGATTATAACATGGTATAAAATGTTGCATTCGTTTTCACCGATTTTTTTTGTTTTATTACTTCATTGATGAATTCATGATTGATTCTCGATTCAATTAGAGTAAAAAACGAAGTAAAATATCAATGTACTCAAAAGAATTCAGTAGAGAATGAAAGCTCAGGAAAGGCTCTTTTTGTGAAAATAAACCGAATATAATTTTGTTACAAAACAAAACAGAAAATGGCGTATTTCTTAACTCTTATTTTTCAATCTTCGAAGGCTATCGTAATTAACTTTGGCAACAACCGAACGTAAAGTTCGCTGGCGTATTTTTTTTTTACCTTCATATTTTTTGTACCGATAACCGAAAAGATTGTAATATCGATAAATTTTGGCGGGAAATCGAGCGGAATCGCTCCGAATGGACAATGTTGATTTATTAGAGTCGATAGTCGCGGGCAAAAGCGTAAATTTAAAACCGGCTCTCAGAAAAAAACGAGATTGAAATTTGTGATAATACTAGAATTGGGCTATTGGTTACATGTTTATGTCTGTTTAATTTTTAAACGATCTATAGATAATTTATTTATTTAGTGGTTTTGGTTGTATGTATGGCTTACATGGAGTTAGTATGTTTTAATTTAGATATAGTTTACTATTTAATGGGAATCCGGCCGAGCCTTTCCATCCAGTCCACACCCGACTAGGTAACCTAACCTAACCTTGGCGTAAAAACCTCCTTAAATAATAATACTTCCGTAGGGGAAGTTTTCTATATTACCTTTTAGGGTTGTTACGTAATTTCATATATTTCGTTTACATGATTAAACCTTTGTTTTGTGTAAGATACACTATTTTCTTACAAATAATACATATTTCTTTTAATTCTCTTCAAGGAACTGTATTATTATAGTGACCGAAAAAGAAAGAAAAACCTTGCACAATTAAGGGTAGAGCCTACATATGTTGTTATTCTTGGGTTTAATCAATCAAAGATTCTTTGCGTGCGCGGTTGTGGGAAAGCTAAGTTCGTGACAACACACCTTTAGTTTTGCTTACACAAAATAATATAATATTTCTTTTATTAGCCTGTTGTGTTCCACTGCTGGGCAAAGGCCCTTCTTGATAAAATAATAATTATCCTGCATTATACTGTAGCAACATAAATCCACTTAAAAGTACTGCTAACATATTTTTTGTTGATACTACCAATTACGATACGGCTTTCATTGTAATGTTGGCATTTGATTTCTTAAAAGTATTTTTTGACTTCTTATTGTCCATATATTAAGATTATAATATTAATTGTGTATGAGTATTCATCAAATTGCTTCGTCAATTTAAAAAAATGCAGAACTCAACCACTTACGAATTAAAGAAATTAATTTAAATGTGTAGACGAAAAAGCTCACATAATGATTTATTCAAAACTTTAGTCTAAAGCTCTATGATTCGTGATGAAATTTGATGTTTTATAAGTAACTAAAAAAAAAAATCGTGTTCAAAAGTACAGAATAAATTAATATACCTATTGCATGCTCATTTCATGGGACTTCGTATTGAAATAGGTTTGTTTCAGCAAATAATCTATTTGATGAGACCTCCGTACCATCAAAAACAGTTACATTTACTGTTTCTCAAAATAAACTTTTTATCTACTATTCAAAATGATTTTTTACTATTATTTTCTTCACAAGTGTATCGAAAAACGTCGTATGATACACTTGTGTATTGATTACTAGCGTCCTCGGCTCTCTTAAGACCCTCATCGGACGGCTCGGGTCACAATGGCGCCTCAGCGGTAATCACCGACATTACACACTTGTACCATAATGTACTATTAATAGGATATTATTATTAATAAAGTTTAAAGAAAAATTTTGTAAGTTAAGCTAAGAAAGAAAAAGGTGTTATAAGAACTTAATGACATGTGTTACATATGAAAAAAATAAATTTATATGAAATCTACCCTAGAAGATTTATGTATATTCATTAAATGATTTACTATCTCCTTCGATCGTTAACAATTTTTCTTTAATTTTACCATACGTAACTAGCTAATCTTATATTTTTTTAATCCTTACTTCGTGTAGGACGCTCCGTGTGGAATCACCCATTTTGTCGAATTCGTCAATACAGCAAATTCCATTGTCGGCCAATACTAACGCACCCCTGAAATTAATACATTCACGATCATATCCATATAAATTAGGAATGTATACGCTTTTTTCAAACTATTTATACAAATAAATAAAAATTAATCCTTCTGTTTGTAACGTCCAAAATGTTTAGCGGAGACTTTCACTGGGAGATCGTTATATTTAACGTTACTTTGTGGCTGGTTATTTATTTTTTTAATTGAAATAGGATCGAATCTGCAAGAATATATTTATTATGTATCCGGGCGTGAGAGATGAATTTCTAATTATATTAATTTTGTAATTGTAGACAAAATTAAATATATGCAAGCATTTAACGTCGTAATTGAACCTACCTTAAAGCCATAGAATTTAAGCCTTTTGAATTTGGATGTTTAATTACCAGAATCATGCCCATAACGTAGCGCGGTGGTTGGGAGGTCATTTGTTCCCTGATATGCTTAAAGAGAGATCTTATTAAAATTTTAATTAAATCTCCGGGTAAATAATTGCTCATAACTGTGCGAGATGAAAACAAGCCTAGAAATATAAGGAACAGAAGCCTGTAGGATGCTGTGCGAAATAAATTGTTCCTAAGATATACTTTTAATTTAGAAACACTTAAAGTATATTTTTTACATGTTTTATATTTGTCTCGTGTGGGTAAACTTAAGCTTTTTAAGCTAAAAGAAAAGGTTATAGGATCGTAGATAGTAATTTTTGGCTTTCCATCATTATACCTCTGTTACATTGCGACTTGACATAATAATATAAAAATAATTAAATACATTTTTAGGAGGAGGAGGAGGTCGTGGCCTAATCAGTAGTCGGCATATGAGTCGATCGCTAAGTTAAGTTGCTCTGGCTGCGACCGGGTGGTAGATGGGTGACCCATTCTAGCACTGGCTTATATTTGATATCCGACCTCCTCAGTGTTTCGGGTGATATTTCATAGAATTTGGATATACAGATCTTTCTTAAGTTAAAAATATTTAACCTTTTTGGCTAAAGTGAAGAGTTAGTGAAGTTAGGACGTGTAGAAAAAGTGCTTGTAGAGTAAGGACGTGTTGAGTTAGGGCGTGTAGAGCTACAGGCATGGCTCTATAAGATATTTGATAAGTTTTTGTTGATACCAGCCATATGGTAACGTTTTAAATGAAAATGTTTAGGTGGGACAAGTATTTCTAAAGAAATTCTTTACTTATAATAAAAACTCGAAATCTACCAATAAAATTTGAGATAGACAAAGGAAAGATAATTTGCTTCGACTAAAATTAAACTAAAAGGTTAGTTCTTTGAGCTAAAAATGAATAGTTGATAGAGTCCTTCATCGGGGTAAAATCGAATTAGATATCCGGTTTGTGAAAGATGTACTTTGTAATCTGGTTTCAGGTTATGAAATTAAAGTATGTGAATAAAAGGTATAAAAATGCTATTGTTTATTTAGCAAGAAACATAAATCCAATTGTAATAACAGCTGTAATAATCGAAGCACTTGTAGACACAGTTCCCGAATATGCGTAGTACCCAAGATCTTTAGTGGCGTGGTCCATTTCGATCAGACAAGCCATGATTTCTTCATTATTAGGTATGATTTGATCGGCCGGCAATAGAAATCCATATTCGCCAACATCGCGTAGCTCAAATAGAAACACCACTGGTACATTTCCCACTCCTTTGACCCAATCGAAACTTGCACCGCTTACTGCGTCTAAAATAACGAAATACAAATTTGTTAATCATAAATTTCAACTACTTTGCTTTAATCCGCGAATGAATACGAGGGAAAATCGGTGTAATGCTGCAACCCGAAAGCTACACCACCACTTAATCCTTAATGATGAAGAAGCAAGCGAATAATAAGGAGATAAGCAAGTAGCAAATCATAATAAATGAATTTATCTGACAAGTCAAATGGCACTTGACGTCAAATGGCGAAATTAGTGTAATTAAAACAGATTAACAATTAGTCTCTCTTTATTAGCATAATTTATGTAAGTCGTCATAGCGTCGTAGATGATTAATTTTTAAAAGCTTTAAATATCAACCGACTTTAAAGGAAGAAGTAAATTTTGTTACTAGTTTATAAATTACGAGCTTTTAAAAAAATCTAGTGAACGTTTCAATTATTGTAGATTGGGTCTCGATGATATCCTAGCGCAAGTTTCAACAAGTTCGACTTCTCAGAATTTCAGTTCTTATTTCATTTTTTGGGTTAGCAATGCATTCACGTACGCCGTTCGCAAGAAGAACCCTAGTTCAGAGTATGGGACTCAATGGTCAGACACCACAATACCCACCAAATCCAGAGGAGCGCTTCTTCTCCATCATGAGGCCCCCAGAGGATCATTTACGTATAATATATCACTAGTTTTAGTCTATCATCCTTAATATTAATTGATATTTAATGTGTGTTTTCTTATAACATACCGCTGTTTTGTATAAATATGAATTGAATAGTAGTAATATAAAATATTCGGTTAAATTACCTTAACATTTTCATTCTCCTATACCTTGTGTTACTTTAAAAAACAAAATAAATCAATCACGAAGTTTATATAATTTCCGTTCGCACATTTTCAATCCTATTTAATACAGTTTGTATCTCAATCAGTTGCTGTTCAATCATTGAATACACGATGTAATTAATATCTTTTTAACTTAATAGTAATGCTTTATGTAATCAACTTGCGTTTTTCACCTTTAAATATCTTTTGAAATGGTCATCAATAAGAGATAAAATATTTTAATATCGTTATGAAGGTAATAATTTAATATAAATCTCAACTATATTTTGTACCACCAAATAAAGTTGGAGAAATTCTTGTTACTGGATTGACGTACATGAAGGAGTACATAGATATTGACCCTTCAACCTACTTGGACGAAGAAGGGTTTCTTTAAACCGTTGATCTGGGTTATTATGATGATGACAAATATTTGTATGTTACGGACAGGATATAATAAACTATGAAGGTTGCCAGGTAAACACCTAAACGTTTAAGGAACAACAAATTCAAATTTTATATTTGGTTTTAGCAATTTCAAATTGGTATTAAATTGCTAAAGGTGATAAAGGGTGAAATTTGAGACGGATGAATTTTATGTAAATTAATGAAGGGTATTTTTAATATAAATAAAGTCGGTGGAAAAAAAAATTAATTACGATTACAAGAATAAACTCGGAACTCAAAGATGCATGGCAGACATGTGGTCTTATTATCGAAGTCAAAAGTCTGAAAAATTTGGTTTGCAGATGACATCATAATTTTCCCATCCTCCGCTCCGGAACTCCGGTTAATTCTCCAAGACCTGAGCATAGTCAGCCTAAAGGTAGGACTTTCTGCTCTGGTTAGAGCTCTGGACACAGGAGAGAGGTCTAAGAGAAGGAAGGCCTTTGCCCAGCTGTGGGACATTAAAGGCTAATTAAAAAAAAAGAAAAACACCTTATGAATGACTGATGTCATTGTTTTAGTTTTTTGTAATTGTAACTTAATAAAACAAAGGTTACAAGCAGCCCAGAGTAGAAAGTCCATGATTTTTTCTTGCTAAGGTGTCATGAAACACTAAAACAAAAAATCAAACTAAAAACAGTGACTGAAAAATTTTATAAATAAATTATTATTTATAACATTTGTTCTGTCTGTCTCTCTCTTTTATTCATTTTTATGCAACATATAAAAGAGACAATATAATATCTCTATGTAATTTTCTTAAAGCGACAGTCAGCACTCTTCTTCTTAGCGTTTCGTTGGCAAGCACTAAATAGTGTCGGCCCAGAACTTAGCCACATCGACTGCCTTATCAGTGGCAGCCATTAAGTCCCCTTGCGTGCAGATGTTATGGCACGCACGGCACGATAAAAGATGGCACATTTGAGATGCATCAACAGCTCAGGTTAATGTCATTTGTGAAGCACTTTTTAAACATTGCAAGATGAACGAACTCTTAACAATAATGTTGACAAATATTGAAATGAATAAATCTTCTAAAGCATAAAAACAATATAAGAATATAGCGTAACTTATTTCATTCTTCTGATTATTTAATACATTTTTATGTAACAAATAAACCTAATTAAGAACAAAGTAAGACTCAAGACGTCTCTGTCAAATCTTCTTAAAGTGGCAGTCAGCACTCTCAAGCATCTGAAGGTAAACGAACGCTTAACGATAATGTTCGCAAATATTGAAGAGAAGACGTCCAGAAGCATAATTTAAGCTGCTTAAGAAATTGAAAACGGTCCAATGATCTCTTTGTCGTGAAAGATGAATACAATTTACATATCTTATTGGAGATACCTAAAAAGTAAATTTATTATTATTTTAAGATACCAAATAGAAACTCTATACGCGACACATAACTACCAAATTTCATGCATTTATGTTCGTAATTATGGAAGTTAGGGCAGACAGACGGACGGATGGACGAACGGACAGTAGTGTAGTTCCGCGGAACCCTAATAAACGGGCCGGTGTAGATTACAGTAGTTGGAGCGATATCAGCCATCTGTAAGCGTGACCACCTTTTAAGATAACAGCTTCTTACTCTCTCGCGGTTACAATTGAACGGGACCAGATCTCTGTTTGATAAGCTGATCAAATAGTGGGCTTCTGAATAACACTGCGGCTGTTATTAAAATTAATCTCTTTTATCTAAATAACTGACGCGACAATGATCATTTTGAACACATAATACACACATTATATTTGTAATATAATATATTACTTCTAGATTCTACTCACGGCTTCGCTTCCCTGACCTATTCTAATCCTCCCATTGCTTTGAAAAAGAGTTTTGTGAGCAAAATTCTATTAAAAAATTATAAACGAACCATTAGTTAAAAAAGTTTTGTCAGTAGAGAACAATGACAAAACGTGAGTCTCAAAAGTAATTGAAAATGTTGAAAAGCAATAGTGATAGCATGCCACCTTGAGGCATTCTAGCTTACGTGTACCGTTAATACAAAAAGCAAGACACATAGGTGTCAAACGCATCATTTAAATCTAAATTGAATTGAAATGAAGAGTAAAATAAAGTTAATTGGTAAAATTTATAAACGCTTCACTTCTAATCGAAGGATCATAACGAATCTAACTAATTATACATTATAAATTTATTCTCATAACAATTGAGATATTGGCCTTAATTATGTAAAGTGCATAACTAAACTCTAATTATATTCATATTAACTACAATACAATATTATTACAATACAGTAGGGCCCTCATTAAAAATTTTCCTTTACTGGATGAACTACGGAAAAACTATGTTTATTATTATATAGCGCTTGTCCTAGAATCGATCCCTCTACAATTTTATAATGACCTACTTAAAATCTCTCTCTCTCTCTGATCTCCTGGCTATGTACAGGGCCGGCCTACAATAGGATGAACGGAGCGGACGCTCCAGGTGCCAAGGCCCAGGGGACGCCTCAGCTAAGGGCGACTCTGAAGCGCGGAGAGCGCCATAATTGGATTCCGCTCCATCCGTCCTAAAATTTGCCTCGCGCCGGCACTGCTATGTATCCCATGTGGTGGTGGAGTCTGAAGTCAACCTTCCTAATTAAGTCTCTCCACTTCGCCCTACATTTATCATAATTTTATAATAAATGGCATATCGTCATATCCTTTGACACTACATTTTTACATCTTGTTTTGGGCCTGCCTCTGGCTCTTCACCCGGGAAAGAACCTGATTAGTTATTAGGTATTTTAAGTACATAAATACTTAACGCGTCGATTCTAGAGATGTTACTTTCGACTGGTTTTACACATTTGGTTCCGATAAATTTTAACCGGAAGTTATAGCGAAGTTGACTCTTATGAAATAGATTGGACGGAGAAAAACCTGCAATGTTTTTTTTTAATTAAATACTAGCGGACCCAGCAGGCGATGTTCTGCCCGAACGTTGGGCTACTTACGGGGGCTATTTTGCGATTCATATTTATAAATATATTATAGATAACTTGGCTATTGGAGTCACTCCATTTAATTTAATTTACTAAACTCTAGAAGATTTAAAATTTGATTATTTTTATTTTTAGTACCCAGATAAATACGTATTTTTACGGATAATAAGAATATACGGATGAATAATGAGTATGACGTCATTTTTCGGTACCCATTCCGATCATGGTTCCGATAAACCAAATATAAAACCTTCCATCCCGATATACTACTTCAGTACCACCCCTAGTCGATTCTATTCACAGAGCAGTACAAGTCGCTTCGCTTACGAAATATCTGTACAGGCCAGTACAGCTGGGGGCCAACAAAACCAACAAAGAGAGGCACAATTTGTTAGCGGTCCGATACCGATATTGGTCGCCCGGCGGTTTGCATAGTTTTTGCGCGCGCAGCGACCGGTCCTCGCCTGGGAATGCCAAACGTTGTCATCTTAGCGGGATTGTCTCAGAAGCCAATATATACTTATTGAAAATAATATGTCGGAATTCTACAAGTAACTTTCTCACTTTCAGACGGCTAACATTATTTACTACGAATTTCCTGCCCGCGCATATTTAGTAATATGTATAATAAAACAGTAACAATTTAATTTTTCTATTACTCTAAATAGGACCTTATACCAAAAGGTAGTTTTAATAGTATACTATTTTGAAGGTCTATTAATTATTGAACTTTGTACTACAGTCGAAAAACAAATTAAAAAAAAATCTTTGCTATTATTCTTATTTATTTGCCCAATAATTTATGTGACAGGAAATTGATCTTTTATTATTTATAAACGTAATCGCAGCAAACCTATCCTACAAAAACCTAAACTCGTGTTTACCAGTGAGTCGGTGCACGAATAGAATTCACCATGGCTCATTCGTAATACCCCAAAGGTATGCATCCGATAACAGGCAGATAGGAATGCTATTATACCACGTCTTCCACATTATTATCAGACCAACCGGCGACCTTTGAATGCGATAATATGTCTCCTTTTAATTAGACAAGGATTCGAGTATATCATACAACTGGCAACACTGTCCATTGGACGTTTTCAAAGTAAAGTCAAATATTTTGTAACTGGGAACACCGTTCATTGTACCTACTCTACGCAAATTCAAATCAAATATTAAGCTACTGGTTATGTTAATTTTAAAACCAGAGCATTACATATAATATAAGATGTGTTTGGATAATATATCGATGTTTTAAATTATCCCAGGAAGCTGTAAACTTGATTTTTAAAACTCATAAGTTACAATTGTCTTTAAGAAAAAGCGGTTTCTATTATGTTTGTTAAGACATAACAGGACTGGCATGATTTGTTTTTTGAATAAATTACTCTAAATAATTAATGTCACAAAAATTCGATTGCACTATAGGAGAAACGAATAGTATTTTTAATCGGGTATTTTCTGCGTGGTAAATTTCCAGAAAACAATTCTACATAATATCAATAAACATATTTATAAGTATACAAATCCAGAAGAACTATTTATATAGTTCTATAGTTGTAGTTTATTCTATAGTTGTCCAATGTCATAGACCGCCTGTCCGTTTGTCCCTTGGATATATTATAAAAATAAAAACTTTAATTTCTAACTTTGCAGTTCGGCTTGGCATGTGAGGATTGGAAGCCGCCCTTAGTGGGAACCATGCACTGCTTCGGGAGCATGGTCGGTCTTCTGATACAAGGACAAATATCTGACAGGTCAATATGTTTTTTACTTCGCGATGATATTAAATTTTTAGATAACCAGTTTATTAGTGGGCTGTCTATATATAATATTTACTGCTTCTGCCGCTATTCGTTAATTAAGAATTTCCAATTTAATAATATTTAAATCATTTTTAATCCTCAGTTTGTGCTTTGATGTTAAATTTAATTTACAATTTTATTTTATTTCACATGTTACCCTGTTAGAGCGTTTGTAAATATATTTTTCGATTCTATGTCTTACCATATTATATTTTTAGTATATAACGTTAAATGTCAAATGAACAATTCTATGTATTTCTGTAAGTCAATTTAAATAAATTTAATACTTAAAATAATTTCGAATTTACAATGTTACTTATACTATATTAAATAAAAATGTGAGTAAAAATTCATAACAGTTACAGCATAATAAATTAATTAAAATGTAAGGCGGAACTAATATAGTTAAAAGTTGTTAATTGTTAATGGCATAATGTCCCTTTTTCCCGAATATTTCGTTTACTTTATAAAAACAATTCTGTATTAGCCATGTTGATACATCGAAGCACAATTGAAGGATTGAGGACTTGCTATGTCAACTTGGATCTATTTTAACTGTTTTTGTGGTTCTTCTGGTTCTTTCAGCACGATTTTAATATATAATATTTTATTCCAACGCTTGTTTGTGAATCTTGTGATTATGCATGTCTTGCAAGTATAACTAAGTGTATTAAAGCAATTCTACTTGTCAACATACAACCATAGCAACTATATTATCATATTTGCCACAAAATACAGATTGGCCGATTACTATGAATGTAATAAAATAACCATTAAAGTACTAAGATTACACTTTGTGTAATAAATAAACCTGGTTCATAGGCGTAACGAACCGTCTCGAACCAGTTTTAAATACTTAGTATAAATTAAATGTATTAAAACTTTGCATATATATAAAGTATTATATTAGTTGATTTTTCATTATAAGAGATAATATACAATACTTTAAAATATTAATATTTTGAATTTTTCTTACAGAAAAAATGCACAGTTAAATCGTTCAATTACAAATGATAACAACGAAGAAAAATTGTTAATTGTTAATTAAAACAAAATTATCTTAATTAATTAGATAAAAAAATGTACAATAAAAACGCAATTTAAACTCATAAAATACAACGGGAACAACGTAATAAATTTATATAGAATTCGTGTCGCTTATTTTACAAAAAAAATATCGTACCAAATGCCAATCTGTGTCCGAAGTCAAAAGCCGTTTAAGCTATTAGCGCCAAAATACTGAACCATTATGGAACGGGACAGGAAAAAGGAAACGAGAACAGTGATAATATTATAGGATAATGAAGAAGAATGTGGTAATAAAATATATGTAACTTCCGTCTGTCGGATTCGCTAATAAACACTACTAACGCCAAAAGTCTTGAACAAGTTAAAAACCAAGCGTAATTTGAAATAAACGAATTACAAGTCACTAGTAACTTAAATAAAAATTAAAAAGAGGAATATTGACTCAAGCCGTTATCATGAAAAGTAAAGACGATGTTAATAAAGGGAATTATGATTGAACGAATGGAAGCAGTAGAATAGAACTTCATTACGTAGGTCCCAACTATTTGCAAAGGCTATTAATATTCAGCGATACACACTGGGTCTAAAAATGAAGAATTATAAGTTATAACTTAGCTTAAAGTATCGTTTTGTTTTTTGTATGCACACTTCATTATTAGACATTTTTTTCTTCTCCAGTTATTATTATAGTGAAAATTATATTTAAGTTGAATGAAATCTAAAACTACTAAAATATAACAACTTTATTGTTCGCTTCTCGACTTTGAATTTACAGTTTAAATGCAAACTCAGTGTTTGTGCCAGTTCCAATCAAACAGCTTGTATAACTGAAATATAATCTCAAATATCTTATCATTATATCATAAAACAGTTTATTAAATTTAGCCCAGTTGTATATTAATCATTAAATACACCGCCAAATGTTCATATGTTAATTTAATTTAGAATCGTTTTAGTTTTACTTAATTTATACGGTCCTAACGGCCATCTCTCTGCCAAGTCAAACTTCTTTTGCGTCGTTACTTCTTTAATGAGGAACGTGGTTCCTCTTTGATACCACACGCTCAATGGTCTTCCTCTATTCAAACCAAACATTACAAGACAAACTAGCTGATAGGATGAAAACATTGTTGTCAAAAGCCCAAGAGGTACACTATCATTACTTGAAATTGCCAAATCTCGTTCACAAATATCACCATCATATGGCAAGTCTACATTACTTTCATTACCTATATGCGTACAATTATTCCTTGAATAGTAAGCAAATCTCTCTTTAACACGTGATTAGATCAATTGCTATTTTTTAACAGAAAACATACCTTTCTTAAAGCGAAGAGATAAAAATAATTGATTAAATTGGCGAATGAATTCGCGAACATTTACGAAATTCTAGAAATGTACTTTAAAAAACTGAATTCCTTAAAAGTATCGGCATTTCTCGGTCTCACAGTGAGTCGACATTCCTATCTGATGGTATTTTTATGTTGATAACGATCACGGAATACAGAAATAAGAGGAACTCTTATTCCGCTATTATCGATTTATTGTAATAGCGTATGGGAATTTGGATCTCTCAAAGATTTTATTTATATATATTTTCATGTATATATAACCGATAGTTACTTGAGCAGTCCTAGATTTCTTGTACAATCGAAATAAAAAATTGAGAAAGCATCTTCATTTCAGACAATATGCATCTACTGCTGGATGTAGACGTCTTCCAATTTGCACCAACTAACATCAACTACATTTACATCGAGTTTAATTAAGCGAGTGTATAATTTGGCTGGCCCGTTGGCGCAGTGGGCTAATGATTCTTAAAGCGCCTCTTCATGTCTGAAGTCTGGCTGTCAATTCGGAAAATAGTTGGCTACCTCGCTCCAGATGAAATAGTTTCCCGGCGGGAAACTTTCGGGCGACAATAATTAGACATAGAGTATGCAGTATGTACTCTATGTATATGAGTATGCAATATATTTAACCTGCTTATACTTCCAAATTGCACCTTTACAACAAAAATTCTTGCTCTTTGTACATAACATCAGACTTAAGTTCGCTTGAGTTGAAATTATTTTAATTTAATTATAAGCGTCGAGCACAAATTCAAAATGAATATTGATCTAAAAATGAAGAAAATTGACTATTAAATAAAATGCGTTCTCTCTTAGGATTTAAGAAATAAAACCACTCACACCAAAAAAAGTAATAATTAGATTTAAATTGACAAGGAATTGTTCACGCTCGGGAGGATTCGAGCTGAAATAAAATAAATCTTGTATCGGGACAATCGTCTCGAACTCGAAGTCGGCTTTCGGAACAGGATGACTGTTGTTTCTTTTTAAATCAGCTTCCATTAATGGATTATTTGGATGGCAAAGATCAGTGGTTGATTGCTATTACTAAGCGAAGGTTTTGTAAAAATTATCTGTAATTATTATGATAACGATGAATAAACCACCCCCTTAGAACATTTTCCGTAAAATGCCAGTATTCCACTAAAATTAAAAATGAAACATAGATAAATGAAAGGTAGAGAAAATACAATATTTTTGCAATATATCCAATTAAATTTAACTTCAAAGAAAATTATCTAATTAAAAATAAGAATGAATGGAAAATTTAACAAAACATTTGTTCCGGTCCGAATTTGTTTGTCAACTAATCAAACGATTAAAAGTTAGCCAAATATAGATTTAGCGGTTAGTTGGGGCGCGTATTTTTAGACTGTACGCACTGTACGATACTTAAGACACCCACTTAGGTAAAATTAACATATAACCGAGGTATTTCCTTTCAGGGTCCCCCTCGCTATCGTCAACAAAGCCCACCAAGCGAATCAGCTATACCCATTCGCCATCTCCCTCATCGAAAGTGTAAGAACTTATGAACGCACGCTCGAAAAGGTGATTATTAAAATATTTTTTATGTTCTGTAAAACATTGGACAAACTTAACAGAATCGTACACGATAGAGACGAGATCACATGTAGATAGATAGACTTTTTGTTTAGATAGATTTATTGTACTAATACTTGTTGCAGAAGATAATTGGTAGCTATATGTGCACTGTAACTAACATTCAAGTAATATCAAATCAACCTAATTAACTCATCATCGTCTATATTAAACTATGTGTCACTATCATATAGTTTTTTGTATTATAGTAGAGTAACATAAAAGTTCATTATTTAATAAACTTATCAAGAAGCTGGAGCTGAACCAGTCCATTTAATAGGTGTAGGTAAACACCCTCCCTCCCGTCAAATATGTGATATAATAATGCGTACAGCGTTATAGGAAAATATCAATCGATAGAAAATAGGCATGACGATAGTAATCAGAAATTATTTAAATTATGTATCTATCTGATAAAATAAGATACATAAAGTTTAACAATCGTATTTATTTTTATATTCCGAACGAGAATAATAGGATATAACAAAAAAAAGGAAACTAAAACTATTCCTTTTTTATTATAATAAACCTTGTCCTAATAACAACGAAAACATCAAAAAAGTGATTTTCCAATAATGTACAGTCGGTCGGAGGTTATGCACGTGCATAGATTTTAGCGACTCATTTTTATTAGCGACTTCAAATTGGGATGTAAGCTATTCTATCTTTCAAGTTGGATTAAATTGCATACGGTGTCTAAATTTGATTAAAATCAGTTATGTAGTTTAGGAGTCCATAGCGGACAAACAACGTGACGCGTAATCTATATATATATTGAGAAGAAAGAAGAAGAAGGTGTTCCTCCTGCTACTTAAGTGGTTATGACGTCATGAAATTTGTCTTCTGTTGTAAATATTTTCAAAGATACGTCATATGTTCAGTACTTACGCTTTACACACCTTATATTTACAAAACTTATTCCTAACTTATCAAATAAAACAATCACAATTATGATGAAAACACATTTGTAAGTATAGTTCAAAAAGTTGTGTATATTCTTAACTTTTACATTAAAGGACAGAAGACTTATTAAGAAAGCAATTCTTGGTAGAGCATTCAAAATTGAGCCATATTTTATGTTGCAATGAGTTCGAATTTATTGTATGATCACATTTTAGTAATAAAGGGCGTGGGTAATAGAATTCTTTTATGCTTACTTTGTACGATTTGATAACTTCATTTACTCAGTTCTCATTAAGTTCTTTGAGCAAGTTAAATAAGCATAGTATTTCTTTTCAAAAACTTGAGTGCTGCATTTATTTTAAAAGTTCTAATGAAAATGTGAAGATAATATTTTCCTAATGGTTAAAACCTTTTAGCAATTTCACTTATTTAAGCTTAGTAGGAGGGGAAAAAGGGAATATTAGACATACCTAAAAAGTATTCCTAATATTCTTTAAAAAAAACCATCTATCTAATATTAAAGTCGTTAAAATGTATTTTCAATCTTTAGTTAACGCTAAGCTAGTGATAATTTTTCAACGTCTGCTACTTTAATATTTCTTTCAAGATAACATAACTAATCTTCATTAAGTTTTATCTTTAAAATAGGCTTTAAATAAATTTTGCTAACCAACAAAGCGATAACAGTAAAAACGTTTGCGTAAGTGGAATAAAAAAAGATCATAAAACACTGTTTCCAATGTTTCGCATTACTTGTACATATATGTATTTCAAAATATATACTATATAACATTCAAAATAGCTATATCAAAAAGCCAAATAAAATAAATATAATTTGCTCTTTGTTTGTATTTTATGAAATAAAAGTTTATTTATCCCTGACTAAGTAGTTTATTCATGAAATAAATATTTTTTTCCCTCTTTGTCATAAGGTGGGTTTTAGACTAAACGAACATAGAGCAAAAACAAACATTTTCGATCATTTAGTGTAAACGGAAGCTCATCTTAGCGTTTAGACCAAAAAGTCAATGTCAAAAACTAGAATAAGAATTGGAAATCATTGTGATCACTGACAGAACAATGAAAGAACGCTCTACATCTGTCAAAACTGAGGAGGTCGTGGCCTAATCAGTGGTCGGTATTTGAGTCGATTGCTAAGTTAAGTTGCTCTGGATGCGACTGGGTGATAGATGGGTGACCCATTCTAGCACTGGTTTATATTTGATATCCGACCTCCTCCGTGTTTCGGAAATAAAATTGAGCGTTTTAACGAACAACGATTTTTCATACACGTATCGATATAATTGCGCAGTTTAAACTGTACAGTTAAATCGCAACGATTTATCGATACGCGTGTAATGATTATTAGTCTAATAAATGAAGGCCAGAAAATCAGAGAAACAAAAGATTGATTTTGTTAATTTATTTTTTCATAAGTGAATGAAATAAAAATTAATTCTTTATAAATTTTATATTAGACCTCTACTTTAAGCAGGTAACAAGAATTTTATCTTGTTCTAACAGATATCAGATCTTTTGTAGACTGTTATATAATCTTATATAGAGTTAACAAAATCTCTTGTTATGCGATCAATACCCGGTCTGCTAAAATCATCTGTATAGCTTTGGGGTCGTGTATTTGATAGTTCCAGGAATGATATTTACTTAACAATGAAATATCGTAGTTCATTCACAAAGACATTCATTACTGTATAAAACATTCTGTCTTAAAAGAATAAAATCTTGCACATTAGTGTGAAATGCTTTTTAGTCTTCGACTATAAAGCAGATCTTGTCTACCTCATTTATAAATTAAGTCATATTTAAAAAAAAATTGTGCACTAAGTTAAAAATGAACTTATAAATACGAGGTTAAGTTCATACGGACCACGTTATGTGCATATGAATGAGTTTTATTATTAATTTCACGGCATAAACATTATAATAATGTACAAAGAGTAGTGTCACTACGATGGAATCTTTGAAAATATGTTTTTACTAATTATTATCTATTATGCCAAGGTGGTAATAATCTCAAAGTAGATAAAGAACTGTTTAAGCATGATATAATAATTTCTTCGCGGTTAAAAAATAAATAATCTAAAGCTAACCTTTTTAGTCGACAATTTAGTTTGCTTAACAATTAAAAATACAATAATGTGCAAAACAAAAACCTGTACATACGTTATATACAAATAGGTCTTTAAATAAGTAAATTAAAAAAACACTATCACAAACTATATGTAATTATATTTAAACATAATTTAAAATCGTAAAGCATACAATTTAAAATCGAAGAAATTTGAAGGAATTCCTTTTTTAACATAACATTAACAGTCGATTACATACATTTTATAAACAAGTCAAGTTCAGTATTTGATTAGTAGTTATATGACTCTTTTATTTATTTTGATTTGATTGATAAAATTTTAATACTAGATTTAAGTAGAAGCGGCCTATTTTTCAAAAAAAAATTAAAATCTCATTATTTCGTTAATAAATAATATAGAGCTTGTGTTTCGCAAAAACTCTATTTATTTATTTGTAATATTTTAATATTTTTATTACAAATGATAAATAAGTACATAGATAAAAAAGGGTTCGATTTTTTATTTTAACACCATGATGTTTTTTTAAGGAAATATGTGTTTCAAAATGGCGGATGATAAAACTGCTGTTCCAAAAACAGAAAGAGAAACCAAATCTTTAACATTGATTGAATATATACTTAGAAAATAAAAACTTCCTATCTACATACAAGACTATACGAAAAAGAGAAAAACGACCATTTCTTTAGTTAGGTACTAGGTAGATATAACTTAAAGCAATGAATCCCAAAAAGTCCAGAGTATTTTTTGTGACAGAGTATTTAAATAAATAACAATAATATAAATTAAGAATCATTTAATCACAAAATTCAATTAAAATATTCTTTCGGCTCATTACCATTTTCTACCTTTCTCTATCAGACGACTTAATGGCCCAGTATAATAAGCCAAGTAGAGAAGAAATCTCGCCACAAAACTTCTCATCCATAGGAAACTGCGAACTTCGTGTACATTCTTTGGGACTCCCAAACTCTTTATTGCCTCAATTTTCTTAGGATCCGGTTCTATTCCATTTTCGGATAGTCTGAACCCTAGATAAGTAATAGCGGGTTTTGATAATACACACTTATCTATGTTTATGGTAAGACCCACTTCTTTCATACGGTCAAGTACTCGTTTCAGCGCTTCGTTATGTTCTTTTTGACTTTTTCCAAAAATTAGTAAGTCATCACTCAAGTTAACGCAATTAGGTATATCTGAAAAAACTTGCTGTATTATTTGCTGGAATTTTTCAGGTGCTGAATTTATCCCAAAATTCAAACGTTTATACCTGAATAATCCCATAAACGTAACAAATGTCGTGATATGTCTGGACTCTGGTGCCAACTCGATTTGGTGAAATCCTTTATTTAAATCTAATTTTGAAAAACATGTAGCTCCATTAGTAAAATATATCAAATCATCTATACTGGGTATAGGAAAACGTTCTCTGATGATTGCCTTGTTTGGAGCCCTCATATCGACACATAGTCGGAACCCTTTTCCCTCGCCCTTATTGACCAGTAATGCGGGTGAGACCCACGTTGTCGGTCCCTCTATTTTTTCAATGATGTCGTCTTTCAATAATTTTTCTAACTCCGATTTTAAATGTTCTCTCAAGTGAAAAGGGGTTCTTTCATGGGGCAAACGAGCAGGCAGTAGGCAGTCATGTCCCTACCGGCGCCTATGGACATCTTCACGACCAGGAGATGCGTTTCCGGCCTTTAATAATGAGTTTAGGCCACCGGGAAGTCCCACAACTGCGCTATCTCTAATTAGAAAAACAGGAGTAAGGGAAAGGGATGGAGTAAAAGAATATAAAGGTAGATGGGGTGGAGAGACAGGATTCGGATACTACTGTCACGGATGGTACAGGGGTAGTGATAAAAGCAGCTAGGGTGTTCCGGGGTCGCGTACCCGTAGTGGATCTCACCAGCTATCGGACAGATAAAGGAAGATCCACGCCCTGGGTATAAAAGAATAATAGATTTTGCCAAGATAAGGTCTTTTAAAATATACATTCTACATTTTCTGTGAGCATCCCAGGGACGCGTTGTCACGTTCAATACCAGTTGTCAACGCGTATTATGGGGAAGAAAGAGTTCCTATATCCCGCGGGGCTGAGGAAACCGCATCGCGCGAATCCATAGAACAGTATTGATAACATAGTAATTTGTTTTTTTTTATATATAAAAAGTATAAGAATACATTTTTTAAGTCTCATATTTTTATACTCAGACTCACTGACACTCCCAAGAACCTAGTATGAGATTGATTTCAATGCACTCTTTTTGTCGTTATTCAATCGAGATTTACTCCCAGGTGATGGATCTCCCATTATCTGTCCGATAACTGGTCCGATCCACTACGGGTACGCGACCTCGGAGTGCCCTAGCTGCTATTGTCACACCCCTATACCGTCCGTGATAGTAGTATCCGCATCCTTTCTCTCCTCCCCATCTACCTAATAAAATTAAAGGGGCCGTTTGCAATAGCAAAAGAAAATTATGTCACTAATTCCGTATAACACAAATTAAAAAGTTTTGTCTGTCTGTCTGTCTGCCGGACTATCTGTCAGTCTGTTCCGGGTAATCTTCGAAACTGCTGGACCGAATTCGACGAGAAATTCACTGGCAGATAGCTAAAGACAGCGACAGTACCAAGTAGTAACATATTTTACTTATAGAAAATCAATTAGGATTAGGCGCGAAAAATGAAAACCCTCAAAATTGAAGAAAATCACTGAAATCACACGGACGAAGTCGCGAGGTACAGCTAACCATACAATAACTTTCTTATAACACTAAGCCGCACTACCAATTGTAACAAAATTTTGTATGCATAATCAAGTTTATTCGATGACAGTTTAGATTCACAAGTGTACCTGGTGGGTGGCGCTGTTATTAAGTACTGGGATATTAATTTTTTTTATCTACCAGTGTATTCGGACAACTCAAATTATAAATATAACCCTACATAACCTAATACACTTGTTAGTAGGAAATATTTACATATTTTCTCTTATTTTGTGCGTAATATTTTCAAATTAATTATAATTTTCCTGTTAGATAAATTAAGATTCTATAACAATTCTTGTTTCTCCCTTTCGAATAATTAATAAAGGCAGGTGTTATTTTCCAGAAATCCATGACATAAAATATATATAACTTATTTGGATTTTTCATTCATTCATCATATCGCTTTCAATTCGAATTAAAGTTTTAGTCTCGACGAAAAAGTGTTAATTATAGGTTAAAAGGTACAAAAAATACAGCCGGAGACAAATTGTAATTGTAAATAAGTCAAAAGTCGCGCGTTTAAAGGATTCGCTAAGTAGAAACCTGTGTAAGTTGTCTTTCATTCTGAAGAGCTCTCTTCTTATAATTATGTCTCAGCCATCTCGAGACTTTTGCTCTTTTATATAATTTTTCACTTTTATTCCATTTCTACGCGAAGGCACTCGAGTAGAATTCAGTGTTATTTTGCGAGCTCTAATTCTTTTGATTAAATTAAATAAACCGAAAGTGTTTTCTTACAAAATAGTAAAGACCCTTGAAATACGATAAAATCATTGAATTCCACGCGATCAAAGTCACGGGATGCAGCTAGTTATACATAATATGTACAATGAATCCGAATATCCTTATAAATGTGACTTTAGACCTATAGTAAACTAGCTCTAAGCCTGCGATTTGGCTCACTTAATTAAAACTACAAGTTAATTATAATTGGAAATGCCGTAAGTACAAAGTATTTATTAGCAACAATAACAATTAACTGAGAAGAGCTGAGTTTATGACTCACCAGTAACTAAGTCCGAACGAATCCATTACCTACATAAAAGCACTACAATGTGTCAGTTTGTATAAACTTGGAATGTTAAAATATTATAGATGTATACTAAAAGTATCTAATAATTAATTATTCGCTTTAAATAGTCCATTAATGAAAATTACATTGAGCGTTGTCTTAATTCCATAACCAAAATGCTAATTTCTTAAATTAAATTGCGCCAGGTTGACATCTGTCTAATTAATATACCATGAAATCTGTGCTTTAGCTATATTAAGCCCGGCGTGGACTAGCGACTTGTCTGTTTTTATATAATTAAAAAAACGAAAGCCAACATTCAAAAATCTAAAAAAATAATTTGCATTACATTTCATCGGTAATTTAACGACCACGTTTACACGGCGACAATGCGTAAGATTCATGATATCAGTTTTTGTCTTTAATATAAAATTTACATTTAAAAACTAAACCAGTAAAAAACAACAAAACAAACTTAATCTTGGAAGATTCCATGGTTTATCGTATTTTTTATCAGACGGACCAAATGCACGTTTGACACCCAATTACAGAAAAAATCGTAGAGTTTCTCCATAAGCCAGTGAGATTCATGATATTATTAGTCCGGTCGCTTCGAATGTTTCACGTAAATATACAGTCAGATAGGCAAGAAAATAAACAATAATTGTAATAAATTATTTTTAAATATAAAGAAAACCGCCGTCAAAAACAAAAAGGCGAGGAACTAACAAGCAGAAAATAAATAGTACTTTCATACGATTTAGTAGACGCTGATGTGCTGAAGTCGGTACCAAGCCAAATAGGTTTTACGTTAAATTGATGCAGATGGCACCGATATGGGACCAATCGGGAAGCACCAGCTTTCAAATGATACAAGAATCATCAGGATCGAATGTTCTGCGGTAACAAACATAAAAAAGACATACGCATCGAATTGATAACCTCCTCCTTTATTGAAGTCGGTTAAAAATAGTTTTTGCCATAGGCAACCGTACGGTTCATATGGATGTAGTAAAAGTGTTTTATTTTGACGAAAACATACATTTTCAATCACACTTACATATTTCCATAGATTCTAAGTCTCAGCCGCGACAGAATTGCAGTTTGCTGACGTTTGAAGTCGTTAGTTAGCTCTTAACCTTAGATGTTTATTTTATTAACCGTTAAAGTAATAGGTTATAAAGCCAAGAATGTAACGTTACGTTATAATAACGTTATTAGCGCTATTAAATCTCTAATATTAATATATTTTACTGCTAAAATTATTATTAAGCATCCAAGGTTGATCGTTTTCAGATATTCAATTTCTGGAGTAATGCTTTCTGAAATAAATACACTTAAATAAAACTGAAATAGATGTCTGTAGATTCGTCGTATTTATGAGCTTTTAGGCTCAAGATATTTTTTGTTGTGTCAATCCATCTTTCTATTAATTCCATAACTTTCGCTCAGTTTTTCATTAGCAATTTTAATGAAAGTTTTAAAGGTAACCGGAAATATTGAATTCTTACCTAATATTTCCGAGGCCTTACGGAATTAAATAATTAATGCGTCTAGGCTTGGAGAAGCGGGAAGCGAACCGGCTACCCCTGAGTAGGAGCCAGAGATGGGCAGTGAAATTTTAATGATATTGAATCAAATTTGAATGACAATTAATCCTCTATTGTATTTACTAGTATTTAAACAAAAGCAAACTTTAGCCTTATCTTCAAAAATTATTTTCTAAGAACAAAAGCTGTTTAGTTAACTTAATTCGTTAAATGAATACAGAATTAATGGATCATTGTGTATTGGATTATGTTAATTCGTGTTAGAAACTTAACAATTTTAATTAAACTTCGGAACTAGGCTTTTTGGATGTTTCCAATAAAGTTATTTTCTACTAAAGCTGTTTTATTACATTTACTTCCTAAGTTGTTAACAATACATACATTGATTTCTAATACTATCAACTGTATTAACATTACTTATAACAATCCTTACCCATATTATAAATGTAATGTATGTTTTCACGCCTAAACCGCAGAACCCATTTTGATGGATTTCAGAATAAAGATAGATGAGACCTTAGAGAAGACCATACCCTACTTTTGTCGAGAAAATGAAATTAAAAAGGGGTGTAATAGTGATTGAAAGTTCGTATGAAATTATGAAAACAACTCAGACACGGGATGAAGCTAATAATACAATATTTTCGACCGACTTCGAAACAGGAGGAGGTTTTCGACTGTATTTTTTTGTCATGTTGATTACTTCAGTACTTTCGACGGACTCGACCGATTTTGATAATTCTTTTTTATTGATAGCTAGTACTTCCCTTGTAGTTCGATATAATTCGATATACTTCTGACAAATTTAAGTCAGTTTTTTTTGTTAGAATTATTTATACTTTGATTTTCCAATCGCATATATCCTTTGATCTGCCGGCGTACATCAGTTTATTCATAGCGGTGACAATTCGGATCATATTCTATTTCGGCTGCAAGTGCGATGCACTTTGCGAAAAGGCAGAAACGGCTGAGTCACCGTGTTACAAATATACGGAAGCGAGGATCGCGGAAGCTGGCTAAAATAAGAAGCGGTGCTCATCTCACACACCAATCTCACGCATTATTATGTGGGGCAATTCATAATAACCTATTATAATATTTTGTTAGATTACATTTGCCATAAACGAACATGTATAAAGCATAATTTTCATGTTTGTAAGTTTTATTTAAAGTCAAAATCTTAATTGTAGTTTCTACATATATAATCATACATACATATATTCATAAGATATTATATTGAAGTAATCTATACTTAGTTGTTCATACTACTTGTTTTAAAAAAAAGAAATATTTCTACATTAAAAATTACTCTCCTTTTCTCATACATATGGTTTCAGCATTGTAAGTTTTCACTCAACGTGAGAAGAGAGCTGAGTTATCGTCTACAGAATAGTACGGAAGCTGTTATTTTTAATGATCATAATGTTTTAAGTAGTTTATCTTACGTTGGTTAGGTTAGTTACATCATAAATTTCGCCTAAAATAAGCATACAGCTAAAGACTTGCAATATCTTAGTATTGTCATGAGGTTCTTTCCAATTTTTAGGAAAGATGTTTTCAGATAAATATTCCATGATGCATTGCTTGTATGTATATATATTTATAATATTAAAAAAATCGGTTGATTTAAACTTACATTTTAAATCAGTAGATGGCATTGCGAAAATTAATGGAAATATTCTAGATTCTTTTATGAAAATCCAACGTTTTAAAAATAGATTAATTATTTATTTTTAATCTGTGAAACTGTCCCATCACTAGAGCAGCATAATGCAAAAACTTCTGCGGCAACGGCGTATTGCTTGCCAAAACAATACGGATCGACATTGTTCAGTCCTGAACGGTGTTTGTTGACTCCTGAATTTTCACTTCATTTAATCCTTTTACTCTCGGATAGATTGAAACGAACAAAGAAGATCTTAAATTCAATTTTCTACCTGTATTTGATAATAGAAACAGTAAGATGGGTACTAATAGGGTATTTATACTCTCAAAGTTTCAATTAGATGTGGAATCATTTTTATATAAATTTAAAAAAACTTAGCATTTTAAAGAAACAAAATTTGAAATATACATGGCGAAGTCCAAACTTTAAATGTACGTTTTAGGGGCAGGCGCGGATCCGACCTTCAAAAACAATGGTGGACACAGCGAACCAGTTAAATTTTTGGCAGATTTTCGGCGAAGTTGGCGTAAGAATTTACTTATTATCGATATATAGAGCATTTCTACAAAGGATATGTCTATAAAATGTAGGATTTTAAAACAGTGGTTTTAAAAGTAAAGTATTGGATATACTATTGGGTATGTTCCGAAATACACTGCGAGCACTGCTCTGTGCTCATGCTGGTGATAAAATCGTTTCGTTATACACTGCCAGTAAACTGCCGAAATACCCTATGGAAATATATGTCGTCATAAATAGTCGCCAGTGCACTGTGAGCACTGACACATTCGAGTGTAAGTGAGACTTTGATCACGTGAGCAATCAAAAACAGAACGGCTTTTGTTAAAAAAATTAACAGTTAAATGAAATGTGTATTTTTGACTCTGCAAAAAAGTTTTTTGACTATCTATGGATCGATTGTATTCAAAGTGGTCTGAATTCCAAGGTTGGAATGTGGTCTGCTACTGGTCTGTATGCATTAACGAAAGAACTTTAATAATTTAAATACATTAATATTATACAGATGGACTGTACACATTGTAGTATGTACAGTCAATTATAAATAAATATAACCAGTTTCTGGTGGGACTCATAACGAAGCGAAACGAGTAAGGAACTTCTAGAAAAGACTCTCCTCCCCTAAGACAGGACTGTATATACTACTGGACTCGACCCCGTGTCTTGTGGGACCTGCAACCAAACGATAAAGACTAAGGGATCTTCTAGAAAATAGTCTTCTGCAACGCATCTGCGGTATGTCTTGTATAACTAGATGCCACCACGCCTGCGGGGCAAAGCATGTTGATAGCTCAGCTTTCGTAATACATGCTTTTTCTATTTATATTTCCAGTCTATACAAACATAAATACATTGCACCAGTTTCTTGTGGGACCCGTAACCGAGCAAAACGAGTAAGGAACTTCTAGAAAAGACTCTTCTCCCCTAAGGCAGAACTGTATATACTACTAGACTCGACCCCGTGTCTTGTGGGACCTACAACCAAACGAAACGACTACTCTGCAACGCATCTGTCATCCATGCCTGCGAAGCCAAGCATGTTGATAGCGCAGCTTTCGTAATAGATACATTTTCTATTTATATCTCCAGTCTATACAAACTTATATATAATCTTTGTAGCAATAAATCACCATAAATAAACACCTGATAGAAATCAGGTTGTAATAAATTCAGAAATGTGTGAAAGAGTGTGCGTGTGTTGGAGAAAAAAAAAGAGTGAAATTTACTATTTTATCGGACGCATCAGATTTTCCTTATATATATAATTCTTTTAGGTTTTCGAAGCCCTAAATGAGGGAACAGTAATTGTCCGATCTGAAGCGGCCATTAATCTCCGTGCAGGTATCGGGGCACGCAGTCACGGTGTCAAGTGAGCCGTTTCTTGGGTTTCACTGCATAGATATGTCAGATCAGCGCCGTCCGAAAATCCCCACCTGAACATGTATTTTCTGCTTCGGCCAACGTGAACTTCGGCCAAGTCTGCTTACTAACTTCCAGACTTGCCAAGGTACTCTATGTCCAGGCGAAAGATATACAAAAGGCTCTACAAACGGGCTTGGCTGCGAAACTTTCTCTCGCCAAAGGATGCACCTCGCCTTTGTCCACCAGAAGTCAATGGATCGACTAATGTATCTTTTACGTCTTTTAAGTCTTTCTTGCACTGACATGTAATTATGCATCAGATGACGTGTGTCGTGCATGTATGCCCCTACGAGCAGCCGGAGGCGCTATGTGGCTACAGTAACTTTACCGGAGTCGGCTTTAGTCAACAATGTTCGTAAAGAACCCTTAAACGATCGCTTCGTTGTCCGCCTGTCAGTCTGTCTGCCTGACCTTCTCTCTCAGGAACACGTGGAGCTAGAAAATTGAAATTAATACCAAATACTAAGGTCTAAAAAAATCAAACCTCTAAGTGTACGTCTTTAGGGCCGGTTTATTTTAAGTTACAACAATCACTCGTTTTCCATTGTAGTGTTTCTGAGCGGTTGCTCCGGTTTCAGCGTAATAATCTTTTAAATTTAACTAACGACTGTTATGTGGTATGAGCACAATGAAAAGTGTCTCCCCTACTAGTACTGTACTAGTACTAGTCTGTTGGTTTAGTTGGCAGTGCCCCTGTCTAACGCTACGGGGTTTGGGGTCGTTTAGTTATGTATATCTAGTCTAGGTATATTACGTATACACATTTATATATTCATTTTTAAAATATATGGGTATACAAGCCGGCCGTTACCAACGTTAAGAACAGACGACTGTGTTTTCAATAGTCCTATATATTTTATTCGTTCTATATATTGTATTAAGTCGCGGGGAATAGCTAGTGTTGTTTTAAGTACCGATTATAATAGATTTAAACCATTACTGTTTCTCCCGTTGGTGGAGCTGTTGGTGTTAATGTTGTAAATATTACAAGGGCGAAACGGGCAGTTGATTCGTTTCAAGTCCCGAATGACTACTGACGCCCATAGACATCTGCACCACCAGAAGGCTCAGATGTGTTGCCGGCCTTTAATTAGGGGTTTGGGCCATCGGGAACTCTCACAATCGCGACAACTATAGTTTCACTTGACGAGACAGTATTCCACGCCGATTATGTAAGATGAACGGAATGTTACCCGGACGCGTCGGCCCAATTCCGTTGCAGACCAAAAGGACTGCAAGCGTAACGCTATCGGTAATTTAAAAAATAAATACATAGAAAATATGTATTATTTGATACAACGCGGTACGTCTGTAAGGAATAGAACACGGAACCTGTAGGAGGAGAACGTTCACACTCACGTAGCCGTTGAGGTGGTGCGGGGGCGGGGGCTGGTGGCGCGGGGAGGGGCGTCCACAAATTTAAATCGCTGGTGCCAAGTGTGGACACAATAAATGTCAAACTCATAACTCAAACAGCACAAGAGAGCCAAAAACTTTCCATTAACCTCACCAAAGCCACGTGGCAACACTGACAGACACAATGTCACACAAAAAGCAAACTGCCGTTTTATGGAAATGCCGACATTAGTCAGGGAAAATAAAGTATGCTCGACGACAAAGCGACTTGTCCCGGAAGTTCCTACTCCAAAGGGTAGGAAAATATTTTTTATCTACCCTCGTATTCGCTCTGATGGAAATATTTTTACTAGAGAAATGTTTTTTATTGTTAGAAAAAGAACCAGCTCCAATAGCCGACTCGAATGATGCATCAATAGCCGTGTCTTCACTGAACAAGCTGCCTCACGAGGCTGCCTCGGGCGTTGGTCGCGCAACTTTTATGTTTGAAGAACGTGCACTTTCGTCGAGCGAGGCACGTCTTGACTGACCGAGGAATTAGCCTCCCGATGTTGCCTCGCGAGACTGCTCTATTAGCTACTTCTAAAGCTATAGCAACAACTAACAATAACAAGACTAAACTAGTGTTTAGTCTTGTTATTGTTAGGTTCCATCTTATTTAGTAGTACAGCACTGCTCTAATTTTCTGTTGTGCCAAAACCATTATCAGAAGATTAACTCTATACAGAGTTTAGAGGTAGCGTCATGCTTGTAGCCGAATTGGGCCGGCGCGTCCGGGGAATTGCTGATTTTTTGCAAAATTTTGATAGAAGGCCAAAATCAGTAAAATATGCTTGGTTCCGCTTGTATTGATACATATGTTTATTTTATATTTGTCATTTCAATTTGGTCCGGGTCTGACAATTTGAAATCGGATTGTTACACGAAAATTAAGGAATAAAAGAACTATATACTTTTTGAGTTTTGAAACAATATATATATATATATATATATATATATGTGTGTGTGTGTGTGTATGTGTATAGTGACAAGTACAACTTTTTATCTGTGAGTTTGTGTAGAATAGTTAATAACGTAATGAGGTGAGTAACTTTTATTAACAAATAGCAATAATATTATCCCCTAGCTTTGAATATAGCGTATAGAGTATATAACAGACTTCATTTTTCACGATAATCCCGCCATTTAACCGTCTATGTTTATTGTTTATGAAGAAACAATCTCATTTCTGAGGAACATGAATTTCCCTACACTAATGTTCCTTTACTCTTATACCAAATCTACAGATGAGTAATGGCCAAGTTTTATTTATAAAATGATCATTAAAGTTTAAATGCGTTAATTTCTTGTTAAGTAGGTACCGCGGCGGGAAATAAATGAATTACGTGGTTTTTGCAATCAATCAGTAGCAAACATGGCATACAAGAATATATTAAATTTATTCAGATCTGAATTACGAATGCATTTTATTTATATACCATACTACATAAATGTAGATGGATGTATGTAATTTAGTAAAGCACCAGCTATTAGCAGTTTTAGAGACGGTTAAAATAATAAGATTGATCACCATCACCTTGATGAAGACTAATAGATGGATAATATTATAGGATGAGATCAGATCGGAACTGGTTAGGTAGGGAAGGTAACACGGACAGTAGAGGTGAATGTTCGTGTACACGTTAAAGGGGTCCCTCAAACCAATGATCTTATGAACACCGTTCTCCACAAAATGTATGTTAGCGTCCGAGTTTAGTTTTTAGTTTAGCTTAGAGAAGCGGTCGGCAACGCGTGACTCGCGAGCCGCATATGGTACGCGACCCACCTCTTTGTGGCCCGCGACTGTTTTATAAATGGTAAACTAATTCTTATAAATTTATAATAATTACATCTCACAAGCGTAAGATTTTGTCACGATGTACTAAAATTTAGCATTTTAATATCCCGTATCATTACTACTATATAAATAGATAAACACCTAGACAACTATTTCGAAAAAAAATATTTTACAAGTGTGGCCCGCAACATCTAATTTCTTAGCGATTCGGCCCGACTGCATCTCATTTTTAACAATGTGGCCCTTGCCTGCCAAAAGGTTGCCGACCTCTGACTTAAAGCAATTGGAATTTGTTTATGCAATTCTGGAAATAAAATATTTATTATTTATATACTATATTGGCAGATTTCCTGTAGTAACATTTGAAAAGGCAGTACCGTGAATTTCAGTTAAGTTATAGAATTTCACAGGCTTATACATTGAGTATTTTTTACACTGTAAATGTTCGTTAATCTCTTAAAAACGGCTATTTTTAAGCAGTTTCAGTTGAATTAGGATGTCTTTTTTATCATAAGCGAATGTATCCTCATTTAATACATATTACAAACAATTAAATTCATCATTAGAGGTCATAAATTACAACAGACGAATTTTACGATTTCACCCGCCTTGCGTCCTTGTCACAGGTTGTCACAAAGTTTTTCACCCCCTGCCCGTGGCCAGTTGCCACACATAACATAATATCACATTTTAACGATATTATACAGTATTCAGTTAAAAAAATTGCACATTTCAAGAAAAAGCCGACGTAAACTTTCACCACCGGGGAGTATAGAATCATGTACCCAACCCATGGGATGCGTATCCGGTACGATGTCTTGTACGCCTAAGGAGAACTGTACCTAACAGCGGGTGAATATAGGTTGTGAATGATGATAAACTTAATAATATTTTTGAAGGCATTTAAAAAGAAACAACACAGTTATCGGACGATGCCTTGTTGGTGTTTTTGCATTGTTCTGCTGCGGCGGGGTGACCGCAAAATAGCTTCTGTGATTTACGCACGGTCAGACAAAAGGAAATTGTTTTTGAGTTTATTTCTAGTTTGTTTTGAACTGCACAACAAGAAGTGCATATTCCTAGAATGTAATATGAATAAGGTGACGTAATAAGAATAAGATGAGGGAGTTATTAGAATTTAATGTTTGCTTTTGTTTCCAATTATTTTTAGATAACTGATTGAATCAGGAGTTGCGGAAATCCATGACATGCATGAAGAACTAAACTACTTTGCTTAAATCCGCGAATGAATTCGAGGGAAAATCGGTGTAATTCTGCAACCCGAAAGCTACACCACCGAATCCTCTTCCAAAGCACAGCACTACGCTGACTTTCCGATGTGTCTCAACGCACGTTTCGCTTCTACACCGAAGCATCATCAGGAGATAGACTCTACAAAGGTTATTCGTAAAGTTTTGACTTTACGACTAACCTCGTATTCATTCGCGGATTGAAGCAAAGTAGTTTAGTTTTTCACGCAATTATTTTTAGCCATGACATAAAACTAACAATATATACAGTTCCTAGCGGAGTCGGCAGACGTTGTTCTGTCCGAAGGTTGGGTTACCTACTACATTCTATTATCTTATAATATTATTTATTATACCCGTCGCCATTTCCGTTCCCTTTCCCGTTCCGTATATTAGTATAGATAAATAACCTAAATTCCGACTGCAACGCCATCTACCCGGCTGATTTGTGAATTAAAACTATGCAGGGCGTCACTTAAACGCATACAAAAAAATTCATTCAAATCGATCCTACCTTGTAGGAGTTCAGTGACACACAGACGTACACTATAATTTATGTACATATGTATATAAAGAAGATAAATAATTCTTCTTTACGAAATTATAATCTTCTTACTAAGAGAAATAACCCTTCAATCTTTTGTTATGTATGAAATAATAAACGCTGTACAAGGGATTAAATATAGAAACTAAATAGTCATCAACGAGTAGTCGATTATCCATAGACTAATTCATATCCGTGCCTAGAATTAGTAAGCAAAACCATAGAGTAAAATGCGATGCGAATGCGAGTTGAATTAGTCACGGTAGTGTTCGAAACTCGAATAAGTTCGACGAGCGTCAGCATACAGTCTAATATTGTAAAATAATAAGTGCACTAGGTCAAAGGCTGTATGCTGCAAGCTCGTTGCCTTTTTAGGTATAGTAAAAAATTGGAAAACAGTTTTGGCGGGAATTGTAGACATGAAAACACGGTGCTGGTTTTAAAAACATATTAAACATTATTAAGAGGATAGGTTATGCATAGGAATAAACAAAAGGGAAGCGTCTGATAGTAGCTTGTGTGTAATATTTCAGATCTTGAGAGTTGAAATGGGACAGACGGTACTTTTATTTAATAACTACCCTCATTATTAGAATAACTGATTGATCAACATTCGTGACCCAGACGAATGAGTGAATGAGTGAATGTGCCAGTTGTATACCTCGCGATTGAAGAATAGTTCAGGTTGAGACGCGACTACGATTGGAAGTAGTATTGCTGAATTGGCAGCATACTTGGATTAGATACTGTGTAATTAATACAGTGTGAAAATACTATCTACCCACGTTATCTATTTACAACCTACTGGAAGATATCGGTTTAGCGAGGGCTGTTGTGAGTTCTTTATTGAGAAGGATATCATCGTGTGATGCCAAACAGACCGGATCTGACTGAAGAATGAAGGGAACTTAGCAGTAAAGGTGAACGTCCGTGAATGTTAAGTGGATCCATCAAGCCTACACCTGGGTCGAAACTCCCAGACACAGCTTTGGTTCCTTCCTTTGCAATACGATGGACTCGATAATCGCACGGTCAATCCATGCAGCTTTGCTAAGAAGTCCGTCTTTTTTAGATTTCAACTTCAAGTGCTATCTGAGTGAACCCAGTTATGGAAGATGACACATGAACTTCTATTGAATCTCATAATTACTTCACTTAAAATTGCTTCACTAAACATTTAAAAATCGCAAGAAAAACTAACGTAAACATTGCCGTAAATCATATCACAAACGTCAAAACGGCCGCCAAAGCGTTTTAGTTCATGAATACAACAAGAGATATTAAAACTTAACCAAAAATACCTAATATTACAAATATCAAAATAATAGATAATAGTACAAATTTCAAAAATATTTTCACCTTCCTCCGGCAGCTAAAGTCGGGCTTACATGAGGCCCTAGGACGAACATTTCCAACTGTTCGAGTCGAAGAATCGACTTTGAAAATATTCGTGCTGGGCCCACAGCGTAATCTCCTTTATGTCAACGGTGGTTGCACTAGCATTGATTAAAAGAGTTACATCATAAAGATTTACCTCCTGTGGGCCTAGCAAGAGCATTTCCATCCTAAGTATAGTCGAGTCCCGATTTCGAACGGTTCGAAATGTTCGCTTACCTATCTACCTACCTTTTACAATGAATACAGAGGAATCTCCCTATATAATTCAATTCACAATTTATGACAAAATCGCAATTGGCATAAACAAATCTACGAATGTATGAAATTATCCCACGTTACCACGCTTATAAATATTTTGTTCAAACGTCTAGACTGTAGACCTTAGTACTTCAATACCCTCAATAAGCCCCTTATGTATATTTGAACAGTCGTTTAAAGTTCAGCTCAAATCCCTTGAGAGACGTCTGGCTTCGACTTTACTTGCTCCCGACCAGACAGATGTCATATTTTCTAATAATAAATACCATATAATGACTCATATATGAGCTATGGCAGTGTATAAGAAAATCTTAGTTATTCACAGAGCAGTAATAAGCAACTCTTTATATCTTACCTATAAGTGTTATGTTTATAACAAAGCTTAAAAGATTGTCTTTCAACTACGCAGTAAGTTTATCATTACTCGCTACATAAACAATATGAAAGGACGCTTTTTCTGCTTAGAACCAAAAAACAGTGCAGTAGTGGTGTATAAAATTTATTTTTTTTCTTTTATTTATTTATTTGAAGAAACTGTTACATTTGGTACAATTGAGTTAGGACCCTTATTCCTGTGCTAGTTAAAAGAAACTGTGATACAAATCACTGCACTGGTTTTTATTTTCATATAAATTTACCACAGAGGTTTAATGTTTCTTATAAAATCTATACATTGGATCAGAAAGATACTGATTGAAAATAAAAATCGATATTCGATTAAAAGAAAAAAAACAAAATAGGCGCATTTTATCCCATTGTAAAATTTGGATACTAAGTTTAAAAGTACATTACGCCTCTTTGATTAAGTGAGTAAATAATGCACTCGTGTTAATTTAGTACCCTCGCATAGTACTTGCGCGTTAATAACTAACTTTCCGACAACTACAACTAACTGTGCAACAATCTACTATAAAACGTATGTCTGTATACTTCGAAAAATATTATTAAAATTTTCAACTCGTGAAGAGAGCACTACTGGACTAACAATGTCCACTAATTGTCATAAAAGTGTTTTCATCATAAACATGTTTCTTGACCGATTTATCATTTTGCAGCGTGCAATCAAGTTATAACGCTAAGGTAATAGATGTTTCACTCTAAAATTGCACGTCCCTCCTCTAATTAATTGCAACGCTTGCTTAACTAAGGGTAACCGAATGATGTGTTCCTTACACATCAAATTCACTTTATATTACACACATACTCACAATCGACCCATTAACTTCAAATTTCTCAAAACTATATGATGACTTCATTTCTTTTTACGATTGCTTCTATTATTCGATTTATACGTACAATTGGTACGTAGAATAATAACACGAGTTAAATCATATTATTGAGTTTAAACCTTCCAACAAGCTCCCAGCACGCAATACTAGTCAATTAAGATTACGTAATATATTTTTTCTACGATATCAATTACAGTAATTGAATAATAATAAATTATTATCAACTGCGCTCACATACAATTCAAACGTCGGACTGATGTAAATCTTTTGTGGATGTATTTATATGACATTTTTTAAGAGATGTTATATTTAGCGCGTACTTATGTTACAGAGCCTCTAGGAGGTACTTCTTTAAAAGTAAAGGTTTTAGCTATACACTACTATTCCACCTTCAACTAATCAGAAGCTTGTGTGTAAGCTGATTAAGGAATTAAACCCTATACGTGGGTTAATTAGCTAGTTTTATATCGACACTAGGAATCAATTATTACATACTAACGGATTATGTCTTACACACTTGTTAAGTGTTCATTTACTGCTTGACATCATCATCATCATCCACATCCCTTTTTATCCTACTAGAATAGGCCTCTACTCGTTTGTACCACTCTTCACGATCTTGAGACAAACTGGACCAGGTTTGATCCACGACAGATATTAAGTAGTCGATCCATCTCGCTGCTTTACCACTAAAGCTCCGCTTACCTAGCCTCGGCTACCGGATATCATTACTCGTGTCCTGACTAAACGAACAGCCTCGCGAGGCAACTTCCTTAGTCAATCAGGACGTGCATCACCCGAGGAAAATGCACGTGCTTCAAACGAAAAAAGGTTGCGCGGCAAATGTCCGAGGCTGCCTCGCGAGACTGCTCGTACGGTCAGAACACGGCTATTGTTTAAATACCCAAATACAGGGCTATCATGGGACATCTGCACAAAAAAAAGTCATCCACCTCTGTATACATATATGATGACACAACGCGACATTATGGACAGTTTTATTACACAATCCCATACGAGCTTATAAAAGGTCACCCACAAAAAAATCGTTATGTCAAGTACGTGATAACGTAATCTGTGTACTCGCAGACAGGAGCGGCCCTACCAATTTATTTGGGTGGTGTGAAATCTCATTAAGAATATGCTAAATGTTAACTTGCAATAAAAATCCAGCTTATGAAGAATATATTAACATATTGACAGTTTTAATAGACTCGGAATAAATATAGATTGAATATCTATGGTATGATCATACCTATTTCTACTTTGTTTGCTTTAGTTAAATGCATACCTATATTATAAATACATGAAGCGAAAACTTTCGGTACCATTTTAGGAAAATAGTGCGGACGGAGCAGTAGGATATATGGCACGGTTATAGTTTACACAGAGGCTGTTGAGCAAATGCTAATATTTTTATGAAATATGCATTATTAATACATTCAATTATTAAAACAAAGCTCACGCACACCAATGCCAAACGATTTACACACACATGTATACATTTTATTATACGTGTGTAGCGTAAATGTAGCATGCGTAGGCGTAGTAGTAACTTGAAAAAAATCTAGTATAAAACTTATATAGTTCTATGTTTTCTTTTCAAACCGCATCGCTCCCACTATACCATAGCCGTCTGCTTCCAAAGAAGGTTTCATGGAAATACTATAATTTGACACGAAAGCGTTCTGTAAGTGGACGTTTACACGCAACTTTCCGTCAAAACCATTGATTACTTTGAATGTATAATTTGCCTTTGTTCGAGGAATCGCTTGACAAGTTTATTTTCTTGCATCGTTATGTTTAAGGCTACATTTTATAACTGACAATACAGTTAAACAATTTTTATAAACAGATTTATTTATTATTAGGGTTTTTTATTTGCCTGTAATTCCGTCTGGTATTAATACTAACCTCCTGCAGTGAAAACGTCATATCACTGAAGGAGGCACACGAGAGGTTAGTGAGTCCCACACTCCCATTCGCAAATATTCCTAGACCATGGGGTTATTTGCGAACGGGTTAGTGCGTAAACGCATTTCCCAGTGACAAAAAAAATGGTATAAATACTAAGCGAAAAAATAATCGTGTCTATTTATCACTCTTTGATGAGATTTTCTTAGCAGGCCAACCATCCGATTCTAGTGAAATCGACGCGTCCTAGAACCGACGTCCGCTGTCCCGATTCCTTGAATCGTCGACATTTTATCTGAGACAGAGTTCACTGCACGCTGGTATATAAACATGTGCCGTGGAGTACCAAGGGGCCGTTCTAAAAATGTGTTCGTCCAAGTTCTTTACGCCACTCTTGTGAATTATGTAGGTCTATTTACGGTATAGACTGCAACTAACCTATACCGTCTTCAAGGAATCACCTCTCACTTTCGAAGTTATCTATCAGAAGGCTCGTAGATGTTTTTCTGGCCCTTACTTTTATTATGTTACAAGGGGTAAAGGTGCAGACGTTAAGTGACTACTGATGCTCATGGATATCTGCACCACCAGGAAGGTCGCAGATGCGTTGCCGGGGTTTAGGCTACCGGGAACTGTCACGAACAGAACGAAACGCGTCAAAAATACCATCACTTGACGTTACTGCATTGCCGCCACTTCACGCCGACCTTATATATTAATATTCAAATTTTATTTTTATTTGAATAGAACAATATATGTCTTTGTAAGCAAAATAGGTTTGTGAGCGAATTTCGGCCAGCCGACGATCTTTAGTATAGATAAAACCGCACAAACCATCATAGCGGAGCCAGACATAGCTCAAAGTGTTTGTACATTTGTGTCCTTGAAGTCCACAAAGTACTACAAAACTGTACAGTTGCACAAAGTCCCCGGCCACACTATATGATCATTCAAATGAAGCTATATCTGGCTCCGGCATCACAAACTGTGTATATATTTTTTATCATTAATTAATTGTAACAGATAATAATTTAAACCACAGATTACATAAAAACCGCGTTTGAACAAATATTAGCGGTTTTATTTATAGTATTCTGGTTCTCACTTTTACAAAGCAGTCTAGAATTTAGATTAGCGGTTTGCAAAACATTGTTTATAGTCCAGATTAAATTGTCAGTCCCTGGGCCAATCTCATCCACAACTTCCTATAGTCTTTTGTTATGTTCATATTTTCTTGCCAGGAATCTACTCAAAAACGAAAATAAAAAATTTATAGACCTTGTTCAAGTTGATTATGAATTCAGCTCACTGATGTACAGAAGAGATACTCATATCTATGCATATAAAAACGAAAGGTAGTAATGGCAAGCAAGTTTATAGTTAGTAGACATCCGCTGAGAACATATTTTTCGATAGACCAAGATCAAGGAGGTCTAAGAAGGGCTGTCGAATTTTAATTTTCGGCAGACGAAATCACGGGAAACAGCTAGTTAAATATGTAATGAAGATTCTATTATCATGTAAAATAATTCACTTAAATCTGAGTTAAGGAAACCTCGAAAAAGTCCGCAAAAGGAACTTTGTCAAATATTTGTTCAAATTATGCGGTCTTCGCGCGCGATAGGGATTTGGCGCCCGGGAAATTGTTCCAACTTCTTCCCCTATACAAAAGTTAGGCAAATTTACATTGACACTTTAGCCAAATTTATTTTACACGATTTGACTCGATACTGGGAAAATGTTTAAAAGAATCATTGTCAATAAACAATTATTTAGATGCAAGAGTTTTGGGGCAAAATATTATTACTTCTTCGCGGCATGTCGCCTTAAAAGCTATGGTTACGCTATGGAAACCGCACACAATGTGGACACAGTGATAGGTGGGGCACCAATTCTAACCATGTTTTTCAAATATTCGACCTCCTCCAGAATAAGTAAACAATATCGTTATTATTTGTTTATCTATTAAAAAGGTTTTGTCTGCAATTGCCTTTTATTTATTCTTGATTGCAACGTAACACACACGTATACTAAATCACACACACTCACACACACACACACACACACACACACACACACACATTTAAAACTATTTTAAAATATTGTGAATGAAAGGTTTAATCAAATTTAGGAACCTTCTACGGAAGAGCGAGACCCTTTAACACAGGTATCTATCTGCATACTTGAAAGCGTCTCTCATATCCAATAGATGTAAATTAAGTTAAGTTTAATGGAAATAAATTATTTGTATATGTAAGTTAAATAAAGTATTTTTTTTTTAATTTCAGCATTGTGGAGTGCCTAAACGTGTTGGGCAATCATTTACAACAATTGTACATTTTGGAAAGCTCCGTGGCGTACGTACTGCGCGACCTCAACAGAATTCAGAACCAAATCAAATTCGAACCCCCCGACTCTCCGTCCATGAGGCGGCGGCACGACGCTGCCCGAAAAATGATCACCAATATTAGTAACGTAAGGAGAGAGATAAACGCCATGAAGAAGATACACACTACGGTGAGCTATGTTGTATTGAAAGCTACTTTTTTATTCTCTTTGTTGCACAATAAAAAGAAAACAATGCTAAAAGCATTTTCTGCCAGCTTTACCTAACTGCGGACGTACAAGGAAAAATAGTGTAAAAAAAAAATTAAACCTACCTACGATGTATAAACATGGCTATGATCATAAATATAAATAAATACTTTGTCTACTTCCCTGCATGTTATAAAACAAAGACCGCCGTCGCGTCTGTCTATCTGTTCACGAAAAACTCAAAATTTACTAAACGGATTATCATGCGGCTTTCACAATTAGATAGAGTGATTCGTGGGTAATAATGAGTTCTTCTAAATTGGTAACCAGTTTTGGATGTCTAAATAGAAAAAGGTCAGGGCGACGATAGTTATCTATGAAGGCGTTAAATACCGCAAAACATATAAAGTAAGGGGTAACGATCGGATGCCCGTTTGCAATTAGTCCTATAGAAAACAAACACAAGTGCGCTCACCTAGTTAAGGCAGAAAATATACTTTAAGGCGATTTCCTTTACATTATATGCAATATATTTGTCTTATATATACTATAATACATATAATATTATTGTAAATACTTTTTTTGCGCTAATTTAATTTTAGTAATGGCATCATGCAGCATCAGCATCATGGACATTTTTGATATCAACAGGTGGAAGGGACGAGTGTCGCTACATCATTTGGCGCTCAGCACGCGAATATTCAAGATGTCATGGCTTCTACAGGTATGTGGAATCTTTAAGATATATAAAATACACATATATTACTTTAGGGAAAGGTCACCTATCACGAAATCTCGAAAACCGCGGCACGGAGAAAGATGAAATGTGGCAACGAGGTAGTTTATATTTAGAAGACATCCGCTTAGTTTAATTCTACGCGGACGAAATCACGGGAAATGATTAGTTACTAATACCTGAAATAGTCTAGTATTCCTTATTTTTTTAAATAGAAAAAATTAGGTAAAAATTGGCTTTCTTTAAAGGGTCCAACGCTACGGAGAGCTACGACGAGACGGCGCAGTGCAGCGCGGCGTTCAAAGTGCTGCGTACTATGATCGCCTCCTGGCTTCGTGACGTCACGCTTTACAAGAACGTCTTCGCGGACTTCCAGATCTCGCATTTAATATCATAAGATTACTATAGTTCTAAAAAATTACGTCATACGTTAAAAGGGGGGGGATCACCAAAATGTGACGACAGGTAAGGGGGTATAGCTTTGTGACGGCACAAGCAAAAATAAAAAAATTTGAAACTGCTATTTTTTTTTTTACACATGCTTAGAATAATATGTAATGTTAGAACATTAAGAAAAGGGGAAGGGGTTCCGAAAATGTGTTTCCACCTACGACAAGGACGGAGAGAGGGGAGATAAAGACATCGTAAAATTCGTGTGACGTTAAATCAAATCGTTTATTTGCTGATACAGGTAAGGTGATACAGCTAAGGTCTTATAACTTATTATAAGATCTTAGCTGTATTGTTATACAGCTTAGACCTTTTCGGTATGCAAGTATAAAAAAATACAATCATTTAAAAATTTTAAACAATAATTTACGAATAATACCTAAGCAATACGATCAGATTGAACATAAAAAAAAAACATAACTGAGCGATTGTCGTCTGTGCGGGCCCTTAAAAAAACTAATTAACCCCACTTAAAACGGCGACAGCAATTGTCTCCTGTTATCACTTCAGAAAATTGAGACAAATCATTGTTAATTAAATGGCGTTCTCACAGCATGGTGTTGATAATTATTAGTGGAATATTCCGTATGTGTATTATAATATGCAAAGTCGAATACTATTAAAAATAATTGATAGAATCAGGCGTTACTTTGCGGAAATCCATGACATGCATGAGAAACTAACGTGACTTTACGAATAACCTTTTTAGAGTCTATCTCCTGATGATGCTTCGGTGTCGAAGCGAAACGTGCGTTGAGGCACAATTGCTAGCACACACGAATTTTAGTGTTGGGAATTCTAATTTGATACGTGCTCCACTGAAATTATTTGCTTACAAAAAACACTTTATTGTCGTTATAAATGCTCAAACATCTTCAATTGATATGGAAATGTTGGTCCACCAAAGAGACTCAGGAACAATTAATTACGTTGTTGACTACTTATTTTACTAGTAACCTGCTTTGACCACGCACATGAAGCATATAACTAAATATGTAATTTGAAGGAAAATATTTTTTTATGTGCCAAAAATATTTTGTTTAAATATACTCTCTGATGGATGGGTGTCTGTACAGTCATGCATCCAGGTGTCGTTACCTGGATGGATAACTACATGTACTAATTCGCGAAGGAATTTTATACAGCTCTGCTTGTCCTATGTATGTATGGCAAAGCATCGCTTAATATAATAATTAATAATGAACTTGAAATAAACAGGTAAGAATAATAATATTTCAGTAAATTTATTGATTGAATCTAGTCTTTACTGATTTCAGCCCGCCCACTAAATCTTTGAGCTGTTGGGGAAATGAACCGAAACTCCACTAATTGGGACACGTTCCAAGAGATTTAGTGATAACGGCTGATAAGAGCTGGGTGGGCAGACCGATATAACATGTTTGTGCGACCACGATGTATAGAAAACAGTAATGACTTTATCAGCAGTTACGGCCAAAATATCAGCAAGTTGAAGTATCTGACTGAAATTTTAAAAAAGAATGCCATTAAGAGTGATTACTTAACATTACTTCTAGAACCTTCTGTTTAGGTGGGGTTGAGAACTATTTATTTGAATTCGATTAAATTTTAAGTAAAGTAATAAAAATAAGTCAAGTATTTAATTTAAGGAAATGTTAAAAAGATGTATGTTTTGTTATATTAACAGGGGTGTACTTTCACCTGTCGATTTAATTATTTTAATTGATCTATTTGCTTTTCGTGTAGCGTGGTAAATAAAGGTTGTTCGGTAACCGTGACCGCATCTGCCTTCCTTGATATTTAAGGGCTCTCCCACAAAAGGTCAGAAAGGTGTTGATAATTAACGACAATTAACTTATTGCAATTTATACAAACGGAATGTATTATTGATGATTTTACAGACGGATATAATCGTTGGCCCTATCCTGACTGAACGAGCTGCCTCGCGAGGCTGCCTCGGACGTTTGCCGCGCAACGTTTTTCGTTTGGAGCGCGTGCATGTTCCTAAGGCGAGGCACATCTTGACTGATCGAGAAATTGGCCTCGCGGGGCTGCCTCGCGATACTGCTAGTTCACTAAGGACACGCCTATTCACTTTTATAATCAACAGCTTAGACTTAAATTTACAGATGTAAAAGTGATTCTTCCAAGTAAATATTATGTTATAATGCTGAAGCCAGACATAGTTCAAAGTGTTTGCACATTTTTGTCCTTGTCGACTACAAAGTACCACAAAGCTTTGCACAGCAACACAAAGTCTCCGACCACGCTACATGATCATTGAAATGATCATTCAAATGAAGCTATGCCTGGCTCCGGCATAAGATATTTTATTTCAGCTTAATTGGTATGTAACATGCCATGGCCACAATTTCCAATTTTTTAAGCATTACAAAATTCTTATATAACTGTGACTGGCCCGTTGGCGCAGTGGGCTAGGTTAGGTTAGGTTAGGTTAGGTTAGGTTAGGTTAGGTTAGGTTAGGTTAGGTTAGGTTAGGTTAGGTTAGGTTGAGCACCGTCTTGCAAGCTTTTGCGCAAATACAAAGTCGTAAAAATGATAATGTGATAATAATTTATGTAGAGATTATATGTACCTTATACAACGTACTCTTTCTTAATACGATAAGATATAATAATGATATATTTGCACAAGTGTTTGTGTGAAATGAGGTTTTATGTCGAACTAGTTAACGCCCACAGCTTCTCTTATAACTTTTAAATAATCCTGTGATGAAAGTTCTTTAGAAATTAAAAAAAAACACTTTCAATAAAGTATAAAATTCATCATAAAATTTTAATTACTTAATATTATATTACTGTATCGCTTTTGTTAACATTATATACATAACATACGTACATTGATAATTTATCGGGCGAACTCTACTGCCACACTTGTTGTAGGGTTTTCAAGAACAAATTCAAAATTAAAAAAAAAATTGACTTCGCAAGCCATTTTAGGCCTCCTAAAAGAAAATAATCCCTGACTTCTTGGGTCGCCGTCATAGAAGTCGATAAGGAAGACATCACACACACACACATACATATGTATAATACAAAGATACATACATATGTATCTTTTTAAGAAATATAGGAAATTTGTCTAGGAATATTGTCTACTCTATATTTATCTTAATAGTTTATGATGATAAGCCATGTACCTCGTGTTCAAAAGGATCATCAGGCTATATAAATTCTGTTTGTTTAGCCTCATTCCCTTATTTCAGGAAAGGTTAAAAAGGAAAAAGAGAAAGGAGAAGTTGATAGACTCTACAAAGTTTATTCGTAAAGAATTTTATTGACAAATTCAGGGGTTATTTCGCGGAACTCCATAGCGAGCAGGAAAAACAAGAGGTCATCACATAGAAATCGCGAATAAAAATTGATACATAATAATTATATCAACGTGATAGCAAAACCATTACACACACGCATACACACACACTCACAAACAGACACGTAACCTGTATATAAATATAGAATTAAGAATTTATAACTGTAAAATTATAGTACTATATTTAAAAATTACTATTATGGAAGAGCGGTACCTTCTTTCACGAGAACCTTTGATATTCAATAGAAGGACCCATCTTCACTACTAAAAATTGAAAATTGTAAGACAGATATAAAGAATTTATTATTATTATTGTTATAGTTTTTTCCAAATTTTCATGCTTCGAATTTGAACAGAAATATACATGCTGTGGATGTCCTGATGCTATAGCGTTTGACTTACAGCATTGCTCCGAATTTCCCTCGTTCTTTTCGCGTTTGCCCGCGGAAAAAGAAGAGGTTTTTTCGCGGATAGTTCAGTGAATATCCGACCAGTCGTTCCAAATATTATTTTCTCTCATTATATTTTTCATCTTATTAATTACATTTTTAAATATATTTATATAAAAACAAAACATTTAAAAATATAAAAAATTGATCTCCCCGAAGCGAGGTTCAAACCATCACTCGAGGTTAGGGTTACAGACTAAAGAATCTCCTCACAATGCTTGCCGCCTTTAGCAATACCGCCTTCTATATCCGGCCTTTGATCCTTCTGCAAGCTAGAGCTTCAGTTCAAAGATTATATGATTTAAAATAATATTAAATATATTATAAATTATAGAATAATATTAATGCGTTATAAGAGCACCGCGTTATAGGAGGGAATTACAGTACATACATAATTAACTTTTTAAGCATTTACAGGTTATGAGTAAATTTAATTATTGTACATAGTATATTATTATATTATTAGAATTCATGAGCTAGTTAGGTTTATAATTACGTTGAAATATTGATAAGGACTTCTTGACGTAATCCAATTTGTATTAAAAGAACGTGCGTGAAGTATCTCTGGGCACCCGGTAAGAATGCTGTCTCTTTCCAATCCGTCATGTCAAAGAGAGATATAGCATCTTCCTGTTTTTAGGTTTTATATCTTACTTAGGCCCAAATATAAGCTATTAACTTTGACGAAATATCGGTGGTTTGGCTTATTAAAAGTGCCCTAAAAAGTTTATAATACTGTAACCCCCCTCTATAACACGGTAGGTATATTCGATGAAAACGCGTTTTATGATTATTCTCGTACGACGCACTTGTACGACCCCGAATGCGCATAATATTATATTATAATATAGAATAATGTTAATGCGTTATAAGAGTACCGTGTTATAGGAGGGATTATTAATATCGACAGTAGCCACGATGCTATCAATAATAGTATTTAACAATGTAATAAAACAACATAAAGAAATTCGATGAATTCGCAAATATTATCGATTTGGTGTTTGCCATTAATATTCTCAGGGCGTAGCACGAACATCTGTTATAGTTTTACTTACTTTTACGTTCGAAACGAAACGTCAAATGAAGGTACGTGCTTCCACTTTACACTACTAACATGCGCCGTAACTTCGAGACAATTAATTGAACTAATTTGAACAATTTTACCAGCTATTATTTTAATTTTTATTGCTTTCCCCTCTCTTCGTCTTGACACATGCAATAAACTTACACGTGGATAAAGCAATTACATTTTATAGTTAGTGATTTGACGACGTACACACTACGGTAGAGTAATATATTCGTAGGTATACAAATTATTTGTTGCACAAACGTAATATAAAATATTAATGTCCCTGAGTGATATTGGTCGTGAGATTGTGGGGGTTATGCGGGTTCCTGAGATGACGTCAGACGGTAGTTAACTCACCCTCTTAACTCACCCCAAAGCCACATCCTCTGCAATATAACCGGACCCTAGTCTTAGACCGGGATAACACTAGGCATGTGAATGAAATAAAAAAAGTAATACAAAGTAATATATATCTATAAAATTATTTATAATTCGTATCGTTACGGCCCAGTGAGTAGGAATATAACCCAAGATTCATTTCTATATCAGTAAATATCTATTAAAATCGAAGATATTTAATTGAACTGTTATTAGCCATTGCTAGCTTAAGCCCTATTTGAACGCGCTCTTAACGCGCGGTAAAAAAAGCTCTCATGCAAATGTGGGCTTCATTTCTATTCAAATCGAACGTATTTAATTAAAATGTATTATCAATTGCTAGCTTAACGTAAAGTTATTTTTTTTTTTATTTTCAAATATCTTTATTTAAATCATAAACAATACAATTAGTACTTACTAGTATACATAGAGGTATCCTAGAAGAACTAAGCTTAAAGATAAGTTGTTTTTTACGCACTAGCATATTAAAAACTTTAGGCAAAGAGGTTGACTCATGTGAGAAAGAGGTACTGGTACCCGGACGCGCCGGGCCAATTCGGCTACAAGCATGGCGCTACCTCTAATTACTTAGGAGAACCGCCAACCCGTTTGCACCTTGTAATCTAAAAATATGTATATATTTATTGAGTAATTAACAATGATGGAACCTTGACCGACTTGACTCCTCAGCTACGTGAGCAGCGGCGTGTAAAGTGTAAAGATTTTGTTGAACAGATTAAAAATCAACAAACTCACGCAGTGTTTGCAACCAATCTTTACTAAACGGAAATCTATAAGAAGGAGTAATCTCGAATCTTAATTTTTTACGAAAATTACACCACCGCACTCGCCACACTCAACATCACTATCATTATGAAGAACAAGATCATTGATCTTGAGTAACTTTGTATTGAACCACGATTTATACTACGTGAGAATAACACTCTTCTGATAGAGTAGAGTGTGGAAGTAAAGAGTAAGAGTTATAAGAAATAGAGTAGGAATAAAGTTTATCTGCCGATAGTACAACTGGTAACAGCTTTCTATTAAAATCTTGGACTTATTCGTGAAAATTGTACCTTTTAAAATTCCGAAGCCCTACGAGGAACCCTTTTAGAGTCGCGATTTTCTTTTTAGCGTCCTATAATAATATTAATTTTTAAATTTGGGGAGACCCCCATATATGAGTAGTAGAGCTGATTTATTTTCATTCAACTCCATCGTGTAGGGTACTATTGGATAGGTCTTTTAAAATAAAGGTTAAGTTTTTTATAATTATGGATACCATTATCGAGGAATTGTCCGTCAAAGCGTTTTACAAGGTGGTTCCTCCTTAGCGTTTACAAAGTATTAGATGTAGAAACTTGAAAATTTTCCATGTTGGTGGGTATGCAAAAAACTCATTAGGAAAATTATTTTGAGATATATCGGACAACAACTTTTGAAGTTATTTTACAAATAACTTGACCGCGTATCATATACAGAACCCTTCTATATATGAGTGTCTTAACACGCTCTTGGCCACTTTTATTTAATTTTTACTTCAAGACAAGTTCAATTTGTATCGAAGAATTTCTTGTTATTGTGACAAATTGCTTGGTCTTCTAATTACATTGAGTTATTATACGTATAATTGCATCTTACAATGAGGAAAACGGTTCAGGCGTAAAATGAGGAGCGGGGAAGCGTGAATTATTAACGTGTGCAAATCCTAAGAGAGTTAATAAAGAATACGAAATCAAAAGATGTTTCTATTCAAATCTTTAGATTTCCGTACCCGATTTAAAACTATGTACAAAATTTCTAATTCTTTGTTCAACGACATCGATATATATGACAATCAATATACATACGGTCGTCATGAGTTCACTTTGACACCAACTTACAGTAAAATGTATACACGTGGGTGTAAATCGCTTGGTATTAGTGTGCGTGTCGTTTTATTTTAGTAGTTTTTATATGGACCCGTAGAGGTAGACCAATTTTACGACAATATGAACTCCCACTAGCGGCCGCCGACGACTAGGTAGGCAGAGAAAGTGGTGGCGAGATGACTTAGGCGCCTATGCGGGAATGAAATGGATACAAGTAGACGAGGATAGGAAGGTGTGGTTGGAGAGGGAAGAGACTTGCCCAGCAGTGGGAAATTATAGGCTAACCAAAATTAAAATACTAATGGTTATTCTATATAAATATAAACCTTCGCACACCCTCTTCTATATAAGTTATAATTGTGTGAAATTCATACTGGTCCGTCCGCGTAATTTTTTAAAACGATATCGCAAGTTTTTGCTTTTTATATAGAAGAACCAGCAAGAAACTCGTTGGCCACTCCTTCAAAAATAGTTCTTACAAAAAGGAGTTAATCATCATCAAGATCAGCCTTTAATCAGCCACAGCTGGGCATAGGCCTATAATTTTTTACCTGCAGCCGAATTAGGCGTCCGCTCCAGTACCCCTTCCTCATTAAAGTTTCAAATCTCTATATCTAATAGTTTGGAAATCCAAAGGGAGGATCAACTTGCAAACCGTAACAGTTCCTTGGACGACTACAGAGCCCTAAAAAATGGACTCTTACACCTAACTACAAAACCACACCAATACATGTCGAGTTGTTTACCTCTAACAACACTTTAAACAATACCAGGAAGGAAGACGCCATTTTAAATGCCAGCGCATTTATAAACATTCAGAATCTTTATTACATATCGAACTTGTGTCTGTATGCAGCATGTGTTTAGGAATATCAAAAACTGGTTTTCTACTGTCTCGTGACTGCATAATTTGTACACGACAATAAACCTAAATGAATAAATAAAGTTTGACAAAAACAAACAATTAGTGTCCACTTAAAGCACAGTGAATGAACAGTTAATATTTTCTTTGATTTTCGCCTTTATAGCACAATGATAATCTTTACATAGTATAATGCCGGATCCAGACATAGCTTCATTTGAATGATCATTTCAATGACCATGTAGTGTGGCCGGGGAATTTGTGTTGCTGCGCAATGTTTTGTAGAACTTTGTAGTCCTCAAGGACAAAAATGTTCAAACACTTTGTTGATGTGTGACACACATGTTGATGTGTCTGGTTCCGGCATAAAATAATGCCGTTTCCCGTTCTTGTACCCACGCTTAGATCTTTCAAGCTACGCAACGGACTTTATGGCGATTTTCGTTAATAAATAAGGCAAATCAAGGAGAAGGAGGATACTAATATATAAAGCCGATTTTTTTTATTTGTTTTTTTATCTTAATCAATCATCACCACAGGCTAAATGCAGGTGCCACTTTGAAAGTATTGTATTATGTCATATGCTTTCTTCTCTTTCACTCTTCCTTTTCTTATTCCTATATTTCTATTATACTGTTTGTTTGTTTGCTTGTACGCGCTAATCTCAGAAACTACTGGTCCGATTTCAAAATACTCTTTCGAAGTTTGATAGACCATTTATCAGGGAAGGCTACAGGCTATATATTGTCGTGCTAAAATTGAATCTATTATTTTTAGGCACAGCTAGTGTATATGCATACAAAACCCGCGGCTTCGTTCGGAAATCATATATCGTCGTTCCCTAATACGTTGACATAGAAACATAATTCTCGGAAAAAAAAATCTTGCTTATTAATTAATGTCCACTATATCTCTATTTTTTTTTAATTTCTCGTATTAAGTACCGTACCTGGCAAAGGCCGCACGTAACTAAGCGAATGTCGTAACTTTTGTCCAATGAGTTTCTAGTGGAAATTTTTAATCGCTATCATATTAATTGATAAGATAAGTCACTTCCACATAGGCAAGACGCGTGACACAGCCGTCTGCATACTAAATGTGATAATAAATTATCTTTTATCGCGACATCTCTCTCGGAAATAAACCAAAACTGTTACGATATTTTTCACATTTTTTTTTTCCTTTCGCGCGATATTTCCATTTTTCTCCGAGAATCATTATCGGGTCAGAATCGAACGAACCCGATAAGGTAGTATGTAAATAAAGCCTTATATGCACCAAAGAAAAAAATACAGATTCAATTAGCGCTGCTTGAGATTTTCTTTGGAATTTACTGCGGAAAATTAAATGAGTGCAAAATCCATTATTTTTTCTATTTTTTAGTATTATTCTTAACTAAAGAACATTATTTAACGCGAACGTTTTTTGTATAAACTATTGTGTTGGCGAGGGCGATTAGCGCGTTTAAACAAACGAACTCTTCAGCTCTATATATTAGAATAAATTAAAATCATAGCGCGTTCAAGCAAACAAACAAACAAATTCTTCTGAATTATATATTTGTATAAATTAAAATCACCATTATTATTTTTTTCTTCTTATTCTTCCGAGCGTTATTCCGGTTAAATACCAGGGTCCGCTTAAATTGCAGAAGATGTGGCTGTGAGGCGAGTTAATATCACCATTATTATTAAATGAAAAATAAATCGTATAGCATAGCTGTAAGTCAATGAACTATTTTCTCTTTGCCTATCTACATTTAAAAAAAAATTGATCGCAGACACTCAAGCTTACAAGTAGCCGCGGAAGAAAAAAAATATCGAGAAAAATTTACCAATCTATCACTGCTTTGCATATTGTATACTCGTAGACAGTATGCTAATTTGGACCAGAGCAGATGTTAATTTCCATAAAAACACAAGTACGAAAGGCCATTAGCACATGAATGTACCGTGACAACAGTCATGAGTAATGACATAAGATGCGATCGTTTATCAAATGCAATACAAGCTTTCTTCAGGCAGCGGTTAGAACTCGTGCATACCACGGAGGAACGTTCGAGAACCAGCCCGTTCGCTAGTAATATTCCACTGGCTTTTTGAACCACTGTATCTACACAGACGTGTGTCTGTGAATGTATGTCTTTGAGTGTGTGTGTACGCCGGCGAATCCAACGGCGGTGCCGTCGTTCACCCAATGACGTACAGCATAAGAGACCTTTCATTGTAAACTTGCATTTAATTAGTATGAATGAAGCGTCGAATCTATACTAATATATAAGTTGAAGAGTATATTTGTGTATTTCAACGCGCTAATCTCAGGAACTACTGGTCCGATTTGAAAAATTCTTTCAGTGTTAGATAGCCCATTTATCGAGGAGATTTTCTGTTATCGAAATCCTTTTTATCAAATTGGAACGCCTATCCGTTTTTTTATTAATGGGGTACATCTAGTCTAATTATATATGCAATGCATGGACATAGCGTGAGGTCACTGTCACGCTGCGAGTTATGCAACAGGTAGAGGTGCGCGGGAGGCGCGGCTGCTTCTTTGTAAGCGCACGCCGCAAACGTAAATTTGCATTAATTTTTGCTTGATAAAAAAAAATTCCTTGAAATTATTTGACATAATTTGGTCAAAAATTAAATAGCTATTTTATTACAAAATTATAACGAGTACCGTCTTGTACTCGATATCGAAATCTCGAAAATCGCGGAACGTACAAAGATAAAATTTGTAGTGAGTACGTACGTAGTATACATTCCCTAAGATAGGACTTTAGATAAAGTGGTCTAAGGGTTCGCGCAAGTTTTATTTTACGTGGACGAATTCGCGGGAAACCACTAGATACCTTATAAATACCTCTCTCTCTCTCTCTCTATATATATATATATATATATATATATATATATATATAAAACCTGTTTGTAAAATGAGATTAGGAGTGGCCAACAGGTTGATATCTAGCGTCAAAACACCCGGAAATTCTGTAAACACATTTCATACTTGAATAAGTCCACGAAAAGAGCGTGAACAGTGAAAAAATATTCGTTTAATACTATCTTATCTGGGAAGGAGGAGGTTGTAGCCTAATCAGTGATCGGCATTTGAGCCAATTGCTTGGTTAAACTCATTTCTCAAAGGCCGGCAACGCATCTGCGATCCCCCTGGTGTTGCAGTTGTCCATAGGCGTCGGTAGTCACTTGATATACCTTTAATAATAAAGAATTATTCCCCTTTCCCGTCCCCGTATACGTTCCCGTTCCATTTCCTTTTCGCTTTCGCTTTGCCATTCCATTTTTATCATACAAACCTTGTCCTAACAATAACGTACACTACATAAACAAATTATTCTGTTTAGTGTAGTCGTTCGAAAGTTATGGACGTGCATACAATTCAGCGACTCATTTTTATTTGCGATTATAAATTTAGATGTAAGCTATCCTATCTTTCAAGTTGCATCAAATTGCACACGGTGTGCAAATTTTATTAAAATCGGTTCAGTAGTTTAGGAGTCCATCGCGGACAGACAACGTGACGCGTAATTTATATATATTAAGATATATAAAACTAGCTGTCTCCCGTGACTTTGTGCGTGTAGACTTAAACTGGCGAGAGTTTTTAGACTGCCTTAATCTGGCCCTATCGAAAAATCCGTTCTTAGCGGATGTATGCTAACTGTAAACAACGTCATTGCCAAATTGCATTTTTGTAGTCCCGCGAGTCGGAGTTTTCGCTTTTATATAATATTTTATATAGTATACGTACAATTTTATTATTTATTTAAATATTACTAGGCGTAGAATTAAGTACGCGTAATATTCCCATAACTAAATTATGAATGGAATTCTTCTTTAGACGTTATGATTGAGAAATAGAACTCAACGGTAGAAGTGATGGACTAATCTGCAAGATACCCAGAACAAACCCCGACGCCGCTGTGTTTTTTTTTTATGTTACAAGGGGGCAGACGAGAAGGTAGCAGGCACCGAAGTGCCTACCGGCGCCCATGGACATCTGCACGACCAGAAAGGCACAGGCACAGGCACAGGCACAGGCAAAGGCACAGACACAGGCACAGACACAGGCACAGGCACAGGCACAGGCACAGGCACAGGCACAGGCATAGAAATAGACATTTATTCAATCCAAGTTTACAAACTTAATTTAAATTAACATAACTGAACTTAATACCTGAAATAACAATTAGAATGTCTACTTAGACTGAATGGGCATACACGTTAGGTTTAGTACCGAGTTGCTGTGATAAATTACCAGGAACTCGGCCCTGATTTTCAGTGTATGCCTGGTGACGTCACTGAAGGATGAAGTGGAAAAAAAAGATTAAAAAAGTAAAATTTACAAAACAGAAAATAAAAAACTAATCATGTTTTCGGGCATGGCATTCCACTTTTTATGTGCAACCCTAACTATTTAGCTAAAAGTAAAGCAGCCTACGTTATTCCTTATAAAATCCAGCCAATCACCACAAAAATTCCTCAGCAAATCGGTACAGCCGTTTCGAAGATTACTCCGAACAAACCTACGGACAAAATCTGATAACTCGTGTTTTTTTTGGCTATGGTATTGTATACATATGCGATTAATAAATAATTTCGGCGTTACAAGTACACCCTACAATTTTATTTAAGTGTATGTAGTATGTACGTACGTATGTATAGATTTAATGCGTAAATAATGAAATGCAAGTCCGGCTTGGCGTCGTCTCTCAGCGGTTAATTAAAGTTATACTTCCAAAACAGCTCGCCGTCCCAATTAAGTACTTTTTCCTCTAATCGGCTTCTCCCGTCCCACCTGAAGACAGTTGGGAACTTTGTTGCGGCCGACGAGTTTTTATTTTCGGATTAAAAGACTTTTTTATACTACAAGGCGCAAACCGGCAGGCGGTTCACCTAAGTGATTACCCAGGCCTGTGGACATCTAAACCACCAGGAAGCTCGCAAATACATTGCCGGCCTTTAAAGAGGAGTCTGGGCAACCGCGATCTCTCACAAACCGATTGACACGCGACAACTATAGCATCACTAGACGTGACGGCGTTACAAAAATGATCAGTCCAAACAGCAGAAACCCAAACCAAAGTGTTTTCCAATTATGTAGCTGTTTTTATAAAGCGTACGCTCATTCAAATGATAATGTAAAGGAATATTTGAACATCTACAAAGAACACTTTCACCAGATCTGTATTAATATAATATGATGGTATCAAAACGCCGAGAAGAACCAGCAACAACATCAGTCTGGTACTATTTGTGTTACCAGTAACACAGCAATAAAAGCAATTTTATTCATCTATGTCAATCGCTTTTTCTATTATCTTGTAAAGTAAATAATAAAACTATATAACGATTTATGATCAACAGATATATCACAATATCGATTCATATAAGATTCATATAATGACAATTATACTCACATTTTCGCTTTAGACTTAAACATATTAACATCAATTTTGATATCGTTTATGATTATATTAAACAGAAATTTGCCAATGTTTTGACGCATTTCGATAGACCATGGCGCTTCTTCGACGTCCTGTAAATAAAATTTTCCGTTCAGATATTTGGCGTTGGCCGTCTCTTCTAAAGGTAGGCATCTTACTTAATGTGTCTGTGTTTTAATTAACAACCGACTGTTATTATATACAATTTTGTTTTTATCATTCGCGCTAGTAATTATGAATTTCTTGCACGCCGTCTTGCACTATAAGCCATCAGATCATTTTATTCTCTTACACTTAAAAAGTATATGAAGTAAGTATTAACTAGCGGAAACGGGCAATGTCTTGTCCGAATTTTGACTCGTCTACACTTAGACAGGAAACCAATATCCTTTATGTCTTTCCCATAAAACGTGAAACTGCCTGCATATCTTATAAAATAATAATGATATATGGAAAGTCGGCCAGAGTATTCTGAAGTAGTGAGCAAATTTGCTTTTTTTTGTATTTTTATATAATCCTTGGATTTATCCGTTATTTATTTAAACCTTCTCCGAAATAACGGAAAAAAAAGGGTTTAAATACGTAAAGTGGTTTTTGAATTTTAGCGAACTAATGAACAAAGATCGATTTTTAAATATCGACACCTCCCATGTAAGTTGTTGTAACCCTAAATTCCCAGCTTTACAGCAGAGCATTACAAATACCTAAATTGTAATATAACTGTTGCTTATTAATATCTTATTGTGCACAATCATATAATCGTCATTATTGAATATATAACATATATATAAATGTGTCAAATAATGACGATTTTATTTCAATTGATATGTTTGTAACGCCCAATAGTGAAGTTGGGAATTTTGGGTTACACTAATTTACGTGGATGGAATCGATATGTATATAAAAGATAATCAACTAAGGTAATAACACATTTATGTTCATCTCAACATAAAGCACAATTTCCTCCCCTCCAATTGATTTTAAAGTGATTAATGGGTTATTTAATTCATCTAAAAGATAAAGAAGACGAAGAGAGGGGAAAGCAATGCCACTATTTGGATATGCGAACAAGTAGCTAGGCCATGCGATAAATACTTTATTCTTTTAACATTCCTAAGGCCAGGTTTGTCATATCACACACGCACATATATATTATGTATAAAACAATGCAAATATTTATGATATAAATCTTCATAGGTCAGTCTTGATTTTAAATAAAATATTATTTTTTTTCATACTTTTTGCTTGATTGCACCTTAACTTAACATACTATATATATTTAACTTTTTAGGTAATTACTAGAATCAGTCCTAAAAGCAGTGCAGCACTTTGCAGAAATCCAAGAAAAGCACAAAAAACTAAACTACTTTGCTTAAATCTTCCAATGAATACAAGGGAAAATGGGTCATTAATGCAACCCGAAAGCCACACCAACAAACCGGTCACCAAAGCACATATCTCTTTTTATGCTTTATTGCTGTGATTTGGTGGCGGGTTCAGTGGTGTAGTTCAATTTCATAAGTAGATAAACTCTACAAAGGATTGTCGTAAAGTGAAGTTTACTTTATTGTGCTTTGGTGACTGATTTGGTGGTGTGGCTTTCAGGTTGCATCGTTGATCTATTTTTTCTTGTATTCATTCACGGATTTAAGCAGAGTAGTTTAGTTTTTCGAGCATAACCTTATAGAATGGAATTTCATTAGGTTTGTTCATCATTGTTACAAATAATGTAAATGCAAACAAGTACATACTAAGTCTTGTGCGTGACAACCCTGGCTGAAGCTTTAAACTGCGTACATTTAGTTGATATTTCTCGATAAATCTTGAATACGTCTTGCATTACACTGCTTGCAATAAAGATGATTATCAAGGATGTCTGAGTTATAAAAAAAATAAAAAATAAAAACATCAATATGACTGCATAGGACTGCTACCTCTAATAATTCTAGATTATGTACATATGTACTCGATCCTCAGGCTGTCCCATAGAGCGCTGCAAGGAGCCATCATGATCACGTTCTATCGAGACGAACCTCGCTTCTCGCAGCCGCACCAGCTGCTCACGCTGCTAATGGACATCGACAGCCTCATCACAAAATGGCGATGTAAGTATTTATGTCCTTCCTAGCGTTATCCCGGTCTAGAACTAGAATCCGCTTAGATTACAGATGATGAGGCTGTATGGCGAGTTAAGATGACCGACTGCCGTCTGACGTCATCCTCAGAACCTTCTCTCTCTGCAACCTTACGACTAATAACACTCAGTGACCTTAACCGCCTTCCACTGTTTTACGTGCCTTGCGAAAAATGGAGGAGGTCGGATATTAAACACAAATATGTCCTTCCTAGAGTTATCCCTAGTAGGTCTAGAACTAGAATCCGCTTAGATGACAGACGATGAGGCTGTGTGGTGAGTTAAGATGACCGACTGCCGTCTGACGTCAACCTGGGATCCTCCAGTCTCTACAACCTCACGACTAATAACACTCAGTGACCTTAACCGGCTTCCACTATTTTACGTGCCTTGCGAAAAATGGAGGAGGTCGGATATTAAACACAAACCAGTGCTAGAATGGGTCACCCATCAACAGTTATTTAACCTAGCAAACGGCTCAAATTCCAAATATATTCTAATTCTTATTCTAGTATTTTGCACCTTGATATTTTGTAAACGCTAAGAAAAAGCTTTAAATTACATTTAAGTTCTTTTCTTACTTACCTCATTTGAAAATATCTCTGCAGCGTGAAACATAGTTGTTAATTAGGTAAAGTATAATGATTATATACAAATAAATTTGAATATGTACTTGTAAAAAACTTACTGGTAACATATGTTACGATAAAATGCCAATTTAGGTAAGTCAATAAAAAGGTTAAAATAAAAAGGGTATTAACTTGGCCCCCTTAAAGACTATTTGTTAAATATGCTAGTTCAGCCCTTCGTATTCATATATTATATACGTGAAGCGAAAATTATCGATATTGTACATTTGGCACACTTATAATTTAAATAGAGGATGGTGTGGAAATGCTAATATTTTTATAAAATATGCATTAAATTATTAAAATAAAATCTCACACAACTAATGTCAAACGATTCACACACGCATGTGAACCTTATAGTGAAACGAAAGCATGTGCTTTCGTTTTACTATAAGATTATGTCAAAGCGTAATCATGAAGACCGTATGTATATTAATTGTCGAATATAACAAAGTCGTTGTACAAAGAATTAAAATTTTGCATATAGCTTTAAATAGGCAAATAGAACGCAAATCTAAAAATTTGTGGGCGAATTTCCATAAGCCAGCGATCTATAGTTTCTATGACTACTGATATAAGTTAGTAGTAATGGTCAGGATAGCTGTTTTTTCTAAGTAACTTAAGTTAGCACTTCCGTTATTTCAATTCGACCACGTTGTTTTTCATATTTATATTTACTGTCAAATACTCTTGATTTTCAATATGTTAGTGGAACATTTGTTAAATCTCTCTGTTTGCGCAGACACCAAAAATACCTGAATGTTTCCATTTTTCTGATGAAAGGTTTAAATATAGTGATTTGACATTGTAATGTTAACATACAGAACCCACCATTTTTTTAATAATAATCAGCATCAAGCCCAACAGATTATTACTTGTTATTAATAGTGATGTCAATTGAAGGTGTTTCCAAAAAAAAAAAAAAAATTGTGTATAACAGGATATAGTCCTATATATTTATTCATTGTTTTATTTATTATTTATTTAAGTGCATTAAAAAGTCTTGTCTTGTTAACAAATAAATTGTTATAAATAATTTTATTTATTTCACCCATACAAAGTGTCCATGTAACACTCTAGAATCAAAATTTCATTATATTTAATACTAGCTATGCTGGACATTGTTCGCGTAAAATGAGGAAAAAAAAACTATATAACCGTGATGATATATAGCCTTCCTCGATAACACTAAGAAAATTTTCCAAATCTAACTCGTGGTTGCTGAGATAAACGCGTCCAAGAAAACATACTAACAAACTTTTCAGCTTTATATATTACGTAATTTAATATTTACTATAGGGAGTATTATGTGTTATGTGTATTACATAGATGCTGGAGCTAAACTAGAATAATCTATCTTTTAGCTCCAGTGCCTACTCCCCTAGGTAGTTGAATGTAAACGATATTAGATACATTACATTTTGTGAACAGTGTTAAACACGGATATTATAAAAGAAAATAAAGAAGAATTAAGTTACAAATTGAAGATAAAAAAAGAAAATGTTTATTTGTATGAGAAGCTAAACTACTTTGCTTTAATCCGCGAATGAATACGAGGGAAAATCGGTGTAATGCTGCAACCCGAAGAACGAGTTTTTGCCTTTGCTAACTAAATTCACCCCTTTTAAAGTGCCTGCACTTAAGGCAAAATGAAATAGATGAAAATGTCAAATAATTTTACCTTTTCTTCTATTCAGTCTTATGTCATACTAACCTAATTTTCCTCCAAAAATAAAAAAAAAACTATAGACATATATAAAAGAGACAAACTAAAGGCCTTATTCTCGCGAGAGTTAAAAAAAACGTGGCGTTAAATTTCTATGTTGGCGGTTTTTTACGGTCGTCGTCATGAAAATATAACGTATATGTATATACATAGCGTTGAAAATAAAACATTGCTCGATAAAAAAGCGTCTCGTTATAAAGGCGCTGCCATGGGAGCATAAACTTTGGAATCCACATGTTATATTTGAACATTTTCTTACCGCGCGTAAAATAGGACATATGAACTTCCAAGTTTTTTTTTTCAAACGGCAGCCCTTTTAACACGCGACGCTTTTTAACGCGCAACGTCCTAATTTCAACGCTCTGTATGCGCTATATTTTTCTATCGACGACGCTAAAAAAGCGCCAACGCCGAAATTTAACGCCACGTTTTTTTAACTCTCGTGCGAATGAGGCGTAAAGCAGAACAAATGTCACGTAAATTAATGGTATTGTTGTCACGTTTCATTCGTTTAGTGAGACTTTCCGATGGCCTAAACTCGTCATTAAAGGCCGGCAACGCATCTGCTTGCCTCCTGATCTTGCAGATCTCCATGGGCGTCAGTAGACACATAGCTACCTGCTGCCTGCTCGTTTGCCCCCTGTAACTTACAACAGAGAAAAGCACAAACGCTAACAACCACCCACATCAGTGATTGGCATTTGAGTCGTTCGCTTGGTTAAGTAGCTTTTACCGCGGTCGGGTGATGGATGGGTGGCCAATTCTAGCACTGGCTTACATTTGATATCTGACCTCCTCCATGTTTCGGAAGGCACGTAAAATAGTGGGACCCGATTAATGTCATGACTGATGTAAGTCGGAATTAACGTCGTCAGACGTATAGAAAAGGACACAAAATGCCTTCCATCCAGACGAATACGTTTATCTAAATCGTGAGCGATGACTAGGTTTAAAGTTAGTACATTTGTAAAGTTAAATTTAAAGCACGGAGAAACAAGCAAATAAACTTTTAAACTAAATCCATTATCGTATCTTTGTTGATCCTTGCTAAAATTATAAACTTGTCTGTTGTTTGAAAGTAACCAGCTGTCTAACAGAAGTACATGGCGTGAGAACTCTTCACTTTCCGTTTGAGTGTTGCATTCGGTGCATGCAAGTTTACTTTAACCGGCGTTTGTTATATTTTTGGATCGTGAAACGGCAAATATTTATTTTCGAAAGTACCCTCAGTACATCTATAATAATTATAGTATAGTATACTATAGTATACTGCATAATATTGCAAAATTCCAAAAGATTTTCTAATAAGTTAGCATTACTTATTACGTAAGAAATATTAACATGATCTGTGTAGATTCCAGACCAAAAACAGGTCAACCCAAAATATAAATATTTTAGCGAAAAACAATCTTTCCTCTTGTTAATTTTGCGTTTTTATATAGCTACATATATTTTAGCGTCAAAACGCTCTGCCTGTCATGGTGTCTTGTATGACGTAACGTCTTGCCAAACATACGACTGTACTTGATTGTAGTGTAACGTACGCAACGACAATTTTTTTTACGAGATGTACAAAATATTAAACAATCTGACATATTTTAGTAATTTCACTTGAGTTATGTTATATTTAAACTTCTGTCAACTATCCTGAATAAAAATTTATTCGTATTGCTTTTGGTGGAAACTACCCTATTTATAAAATAAATATAAAAAGTCTGTTCAAGACGAACGCTATCATTTTTCACATAATCACAGTATAACTAATCTGGTTGACCAATATACGCATAGCTGTTTTGCAATACAATATGATTTTACGACTTTTATGTATTACGCGTCGTACTCTAAGGAATGTTTTCTTTAAATAATCCGGGAACTTTCAAAGTGGTTACTCAGAAGGCGTTTGTTTGTTTATATATTTAACATCTTCAAAAAGAAAGTTGAAAATACAAAATCGCTTTCTTTAATTGCAGGAGTTACGTTGTTTTACCAATATTTTAACACGAGGTTTTTTTTTAATGTTATTATCTTGTAGTAACAAATGATGATAATCGAATAATTTAGTAACTTTGATCCTTTATTTTCGTAAAGATCTTTGTAATCAAAAAAACAACGCCTACACAGGTGTCGTACTAGTAATTTTCTTTTAAAATATTGCGTTCATCGTTTTGTTAATTTTGAAGCTATATTTATTAGGATTCCGTACTCCTATAAGGAACCCTTATAGTTTCGGTCTGTCCGCCCATTTCTAACCTCTACAATTATGATTTCTAGACTATTGGATATAGAGACTTGCAATTTTCCATGTTGCTATGAACTCATTACAAGAAATTATTTTGAGCGAAATGGGACAACTTTTGAAGTTATTCAACAAATACCTTTGTCACGTAACGGATACAGAACCCTTCTAGAAATCCGTGTTTTGATACGCTCTTGACCGCTTATTAACAAGGCAGGTTGATTCGTAGGTGCTTTGCAGGTCCTTGAGAAATAAATAGAATCTAATATAATTTATGTATTGCAGACTAAAATAAATCACAGAGTAGATTTAGTTACCGCCAGAGGAGGTCCACTGACCCTCCTCACTCGTAATAAAATCGATAAATCAAAAATGCGATTAAACACGATTTATTGCATCAATTTTATTACCGTTGTCTCATTGTATTCATAAACAACCCACTCGGAGAAATTTATTACGCCATTTTTTATCGATTGCGTTATTCTACACTAGTGACTTATTGCTTTTTTTAATAATATTTTTTTCTTTTCAACTAAGCATAACGATTGTGTCAGAAATCAACATCTTAGCTGGATCAGAAGTCGAAACAAGCACCTCGCGGATTTCAATTTACTTTTCTATTCTTTTCTTCCACTGATTTCCTTTCTTACATCATCGAATTCCGCTTTCGTACCTCAAGGAACTCCACTTTCGTACCTCGACGAACTCAGCTTTCGTACCTCCACGAACTACGCTTTCGTATCTCGCAGAACTCCGCTGTCGTACCTCAAGGAAGTCCGCTTTCGTATTTCAACGAACTACGCTTTCGTATTTCAAGGAAGTTCGCTTTCGTTTCGTTTCGAAACTAAAGCATCATCAGATCACTCAGAAAAGTGTAATTTGCTAGCGGTGTTGTTGATGGTGTATCATTTGAAGCTGAGATCTTCACTTTTCCTTCGCCGCGTCATACACAGTAATTTGTCTCGCTGAAAGTTCATATAGTGAACTAGTGCCCACTCCGTCTTCTCCCTGGCGATTTATATAAGTTTCACATTTAACACCAGTAGCAGCGATAGTTTTGTTGAGGGACCTGTACTTGAAATGGTGATCCATGTAGGATGCCATACGCAATGATCTTGATTTAGAAGATAGATAAAAATAAAAATAATAATAAATATCCTTTATTGACGTAAAAATATGGCGTACGAAAGATATTCATCATGAGTCCCTGGCTTCCGAACTAGAATTAACTGTATTACCTGCAGTAGTATAGTATACAATACCTGCTTACTTATCTATTTGGTGAGTTAGGGTATAAAGATACCCTACCTTTATATTTAGATGTAAAGACTTCACTCGTACCAGATTTGTAACAAAGTTAAGAGGATTTTAACACAGAAGCCGTTTAAATTTCATTAAGTGCGCAATCTAAGCCTGCGGCTTCCCAATTAAATTTCAAAATGGCACTCGGGAACCAATTACAGATGCGATTAGATTATGCTTACATAGATCGTCGATAGGACGTTTACAGATATAGATAATACACTTTATTGTACAAAGGGTTATAATGTCACAGCTAAAATGACATTACAGTATACTTTTTAGTTATTTGTAGCCGAAGGGACAAATGGCGTCGAGTGTTGGTTTTTCGATTTCGCTGTATGTTATTTCTGGAGATGCAAAATTATTATAAAAGTTGGCCCAAGCAACCATAAGTTGACGTAATTAATTATAATTTTTTTATATAATTTGAAAGTCACTATTGGGGAGCATCTTAAAAAATGAAGAAACCGAAAATGAATACAGATATAATAAAGTAATTTACGATAGCGTACAAGAAGTGCAGTTGAATCCTTGTTCTCTAGAAGGACCCCTTAAAACGTATTCAATACAAAAAATGACGTGTACTAAGATGTCGGTTGGTTTAAACCCCACAATCGTAACCACTATTCTGTATGAACGTTTGCTAATGCCAGTAGGCTAATTATTACACATTTGAGAGAGGCAGTTCTAAATAACGTCACTGATAATTTAGTATGAGAACTAAAGTTATAACGTTTAAGTAGATTAATAAGTAAATTGTTCTGGTTGTCACAAACGATCCCTAAAACGTATTCAATACAAAAATTCAGGTGTGCTAACACGTCAGCAAACTTGAACCCTAGCACCCATAAAACACACGCGGGCCATTTTTGTGACACGCTGATACGGCGCCGCACACAGCCATCGGGAATCCATAATGTGCGGCTCCCATGCGACATTACACGCGATTAGGGTTGGTGGAAGTGACAATTTTTTATTTAATATGTCAAACAAAGCATAGGATCTGTGTTATACTAAGAAGCCACGATAATTATAGAGACTTGTAAATAATTTGAGTGTATTTTAGACCATTACCTTACTCCATAAAGAGCTGGGACCCAGTCGCCAGTTGGAACACAATACGACGAATAGCATTGTTAGGTAGTGGTTTTCTGAACAGTGATGGTCCTGATTTAGCAATAAAAGTTGACGGTATATGTAGAGGGTGTAAAAGTATGAAATGCCAAGTAGAAATTTAGGCGATCATGGTATGTTCACTTATTTTGCTTATGACATTAGGGGCAGGAGGTTCAGCTTAATAAGTGACTGACCCATAGACACTGCACTAGATGGTCGTGAGCCTATTAGTGATATTTTGTTCTTCTAGCGCCTTCTAGAGGCTTTATCAGTCCATGAGAGACGACGATGTTCTTACCTCGAAGGGTTATAAGTCATATCGATTCATGGCCATCGTAGGTGGTAAATTTTGTTTCAGGCCAAAAACTACGGGCAAGTTGGACGGTTGTGAATTTTTGTATATCGAGGTGGTATGAGTAAAATTTAAAGTCATTAGAGAACAAAGAGCCATACGCCATGTGTGTGTGTGTGTGTCTGTCCCGGCCGATTTCGGCCATGGCGACCGCTTCAAGGAAGCAGTCATCTGCGCAGGATTATTTTTAGCGCATAAGTGGGCGCCCAACCACAGATGCCCTCTCTCGTCCTTACCACCATAACCCAATGGAACGAAAATCGTTACGACTGGTAGTGGAATTGATTGTTATTACTAAGATATCTGGATACAATATTTGATATTTAATCCTTTTCTATCACCACTCCACGAAAGACAAATGTTTGTTCGCGGTTATCCTTCTTTTTGTTTTCCCTGTTCCTCCAGAAGCTTCCGGGACATTTTCCGTCACGATCGCCTTGATCTCCCCAAAAGCGATGCCTTGCAAAGAATCCAGGTCCATCGTGTTCAAATCTATGCCAAGGAGCAGGGGGACGGAAACCATCAAATTCCCTGTGTGGCCCAAACCATCCGAAGTGATTAGGAGGACCTGGTGGTGCAAACGGACCATGGTTGTATGCAAATGGACACTGATCAGGCCTAAAATGACCGGGACCGAATCCAAAACGTCTATCGTCACAAGGAGCGTCTCTAAATGGTCCAGAGGCAAAAGGACAATGCCGAAAGTCGCGCTCGTGTCGATCAGGCCCTGGACCAAATCCACGTGGACCAAACCCTGGGCCAAAATGGTTTGGATCTTCGCCCATATCGAAGAATTTACCACTCGAAAAACGGTCCCACATAATTCTATACCTTTACTTGTACTGAACTTTCATCAAATGCATAGAGTACTAAAGATATAGAGCACACAAAGTTTTTGATTTCCAATGAGGTTAGCAGTTAGGTACTGAATGATTATGCACTCAAAAGCTACTTATATGTATTGAATATTACGCAATAGTAGCAGTTTATTACCAATAATCATAAGTGTTTTAATGCAGTATCTCCTAGGTATACCATAATAGTGTACTTCTGATTAAAGTTCTTGTTTTGAAGAGTTATATTAAGGAAAATTGCCTGATATAAATATGAGAATGGGTCACCCATCTATCACCCGGTCGCAGCCAGAGCAACTTAACTTAGCGATCGACTCAAATGCCGACCACTGCAATTTCAAGTCATTTTTTAGAAACACCGACAACACACGCCCGTGTCATCGTAATTAAGGAACGGAACATACATACTAATTACAGAAAAAACTATATTATGTTAATTAATAATTGGCTGGCCCGTCGGCGCAGTGGACAGTGACCCTGCCATCTGCTCCAGGGGTCGTGGGTTCGATTACCGCCTCGAGTCTGGGGTGTTTTATCTATATATATTTATATTTTAAAAAAAATATTTGTGTATAACAGCCGGCTGTTACCTATAACACAGGCATTAAGCTGTCCACCCTAGGAACAGACGTCCGTGTGCCATATAGTCCTGTATATATTTATTTATATTTATAATAATAATAATTGGGATCGATCTATTATCACTGACAGGTGTATTGTAGCCAATAAACCTGATATAGTGTTGGTAGATCGATCAGAGCGCCGGGCAATGATTGTTGATATAACTGTTCCGCATGACGATAATCTCATTAGAGCCGAAAAAGAAAAATTAACTAAATATTTAGACCTTGCTCATGAGATTGCTGCCATGTGGAATGTTGAATCAGCAGACATTGTCCCGATCGTTGTGTCAGTCAATGGTCTTATAGCAAAGAGCTTTAATAAGCACCTTAAAAAGCTCTCGCTTGATTGTTGGGTCAAGAGTCGGATACAGAAGGCGCTATTTGCTTGAGACGGCACGTATTGTGAGGAAGTTTCTCAATCTGGAGCCCTAACCACCGGCTGCTTGGGTCCTTGCCCCGTGTAGCGTGTTGAAAAATAATTTTCATTTAATTTAATTTCAAAGAAAATACTATTTTACCCTGTAGATAAGCGGAGAGCGTACTCCGCCTAAAGGCAGCAGCCTCTCGAGCGTCCACGCCCTCCGCATTGCTCGCGGCACTGGTGCCACCTCGCGCCGCCAATATTCGAGCTAGCCTGCACAAAAGCACATTCTTTTATGCCGGAGCCAGACATAGCTTCATTTGAATGATCATTTCAATGACCATGTTGGGCCGTCGGGGACTTTGTGTAGCTGCGCAAAATTTTGTAGTACTTTGTAGTCTTCAAGGACAATAATGTACAAACACTTTGAGCTATGTCTGGCTCTGGCATTAGCGATATGCATTTAATGTATTCACTTTCTTTGAAATAATAATATGTACATGACACGCCACACCAATTGCTGATGTTAGTATTTAAACAAAAAACCTAAATGATAAATTGTATTTAATAAAAAATGCCTTAATGTTCTTTTTTTTTCGGTATCGTAAAGCACCATTTTACTTTAACTTATGTCAGCTTATCTGTACGTTTGTTTATCTAGAGTAATCTTCGGAATGGCATAACAGATTTTGAAGGAATTTGGGTGTGCACATGAGTGGTATATCACTGGACGCTCAAGGTTAGAGAGGCTCAAGGGAAAAATTTAGGCTGCATACGAAAGTAAAAGTTTAAGATATCCGTTTTGAATCCATATATTTAAACGTAAGCGCCAAAAGTCACCTAAATCGAAATCTCGGAAACCGCGGGACGTACAAAGATGAAATTTGGCCAGGAGGCAGTTAATAATTTGTAGACATCCGCTAAGTTATACACTAATATTACTTTTTTGGAAATATATAAATACATATAGATAATACACTCAGACTCGAGGCGAGAATCGAAACCACGACCCCCGGCGAAAGCGAAAGGCAGGGTCACTGCCCACTGTGCCAACGAGCCAGTGTTAATCAATCGACAGGTTAAGCACTTCTTACCGCGGCCGAGTAATAGAGTGGCCCAAGACTGGTTTACAAATATTCGACCTCCTCCGTGTTTCGGATGACACATAAAACAGGGGGTCCTGATTAATGTTACTAAGTGATATTAGTCGTGAAATTTTGGGGGTGACGTCAGACGGTCCGCCGGCCATCTTAATTCGGCCCAACCCACATCTTCTGCAATTTAAGCGGACCCTGGTACTAGACCAGGATAATGCTAGAGTTGAAGAAGATAACATTTGACAATATTCTCGTGTCATTCAATTTTATAAAAAAAATATCACATACTTCTACAACAACCGAAAATTTCTATAAAACTTATCGATAAATATCGCTTCCTTTAAAAGTTTGCAAGTTGCCTCAGGAGCCGCCATTTTGATAGCTTTTGGATCATTCTTACTTAAGGTGGAGTATTGAAACTTCAACCAAATTTCGATATTGGATTTTCTTCATATTACAAGAGGCAAACGAGCATGCCAGCAGGCAGCTAAGAGCCTACTGACGCCCATAGACATCTGCACGACCGGGAGGCAAGCAGATGCGTTGCCGGCCTTAATGACGAGTTTAGGCCACCGGGAAGCCTCACAAACTGCACGAAACGCTACAACAATACGATCACTTGACGTGACAGCATTGCCGCCACTACACGCCGAACCCCGGAGCAGAAGGCAGAGTCACTGCCCACTGCACCAACGGGCCAGTCGATACGCTATATTTACGTATCGATGAAGCTGAAAAAGCGCCAACTATTCCTAAATTCTTTAAGAAAAGGAAACCTTTATGATCGATGTGACATTTAAAAAGTTTATGACTACTTTTTTGTATCATATATACATATAAAGGACTATATGACACACGGACGTCTGTTCCTATGGTAGACAATGCCTGTGTTATAGGCAACAGATGGCTGTTATACAAAAATATTTTTGTATAAATATATACATATAGATAATACACCTAGACTCGAGGAGGGAATCGAACCCACGACCCTCGGAGCGGAAGGCCACTGCCCACTGCGCTAAGATGCCAGTCAATATTAAAATATACAGACAGCCCAAAGTAAATAGACTAAAATTCAGGACTTGTCTGTCTGGGAAGCTACCACCATTAATTTCGAAGCAGGGAAGTAAAAATATTTGGTGACGTATTTATATTTAAATCCAGCAATAATCCGCTTTTATCTGTGAGATAACATTCGAAGACTGATCAGACGCCAAAACAAACAGTTCAGGAGTTATTTCCGCGTGGACAGACAGACGGCCGGTGTCAATCTTCCAGATAAACAAACTTCCAGGGAAAGCGAAACAAGTGGCTGAAGGAATAATATTTATATCGACAAAACATAATATATAATCTATTTATGCATAAAGCGAAACTTTTCGGTACCATTTCTAAGGTTCCGTAGTACTACAAGGAACCCTAATAATTTCCCTCTGTTCGTCTGTCCGTCTGTCTGCCCGTAAAGCCCCCCCCCCCTCCGCTGTACGGATGACGACGACCGCAGTACAAGAACTAACTCACGCAAGCGAAGTTTCTACTTACACTCACTATATATAAACCTTCCAACGAACAACTGTCGGCGAGGCGCGGCCGCTCCGGGCGACTCCAACAAGCCCGGACCCGAAGATCTTCCTTTACGGTGGTTGAGCATATCGACCTTCGCTCCCACCTTTCATTCCTTGCCGAAAGCCTCCCACCTTGGTGTGCCTTTCCCACAGTGCATATAAAGTTTCATAAAAATCGGAAGAGCCGTTTCGGAGGAATACGCTAACTAGTATGTATAAGTATGTGATACGAGAATTTTGTATATAAGAAGATATCCATTGGTGAAGACATCTAGAATGGAATCTTCAAATGTTCTTTATACAGACGCTCTCAAACGATTTCTGTATAGCACGGTTATATCAAACATAATCGCTTTGATCAACGGCGTTTCACGGGCGGCGCCGGCGCGGACCCGCATTATATGGTGCGCCCCAAAAAAATCATCGCCAAGCCACAATTAAACGTTTTAACACCGAATTCCGTAGTGTTATTTAATCTATACAAATATATAAAGCTGAAGAGTTTGTTTGCTTGTTTGAACGCGCTAATCTCAGGAAGTACAGGTCCCATTTGAAAAATTCTTTCAGTGTTAGATAGGCCATTTATCAAGGAACGCTATAGGCTATATATATTATGTTATTATATATAAAATTCTTTTTCTTCTTCTTACCGTTATCCCGGCTAAATACCGGGGTTTGTTTATATTCTAGAGGATTCTGTGGGGCAAGTTAAGATAACCGATGGCCATGTCACGTTATCCTATATGTGTGTATATATATATATATATATATTGTAAAAGAAATAAACAGTTTTTATTTCGTTTAGATCACACAACATAGTATAAAAATTACAATTATATATTATAACAACTTAAATATCAAAATATATAAAACTAAACACTATCTAAAAAAAACTGTACAACTATTTATACTAAATTTAAGTTAAATTAAAGTTAAAATTTTGCCTGTGTGGTAGAGTATCCAAAATGCTGGTTGTCTTGCCTCGTTGGATAGCCAAGTTTATATGTAGAGTCAAGATGCTGCCAGCTTTTGGATCACCCAAAGCATCTATCAGTTTAGCTAGTTCTCGATATAGACAATTAGCTCCGGGTCCTCAAGGGCCCAGGGTATATATATTTATATTTTTTTTAGGCAGGATGGATGGAAGTACTATAAAAAACTAATTATCGCTTCCGCCACTCTTAATAATACAAACAAGTACCTGAAATGAAAACTTTGTACTTATAACTATATCAGAATCTTTAAAATTTTGAAAATAAAAATCAAGTAAATGAAAGCCGTAAATTACGCGAACAGCAGAGGACGTGACGTCATATCTTGCCAAAAAAATTGTTGTTGCTGACGTACACGTATGATGGATGGAAGTATTATAAGTACTAATTATTGCTTCGTCCACACTTAATAATACAAAGACATACCTTAAACGAAAACTTTGTCCTTTACATTTAAATAAAAAACTAGCTAAATAAAAGACTGCCTTGTTGCGCGACTGTGGGATAATTTATAAGAATGGAGGTATATATAATATTGTCTTCGGCATCAAGGACGTCAAAAGGCTTGTTTAATTCGACGCCCATGGACAACTGCTTCAGCACGCACATGCGTTGCCGGCCTTTTAGAAATGAGTACAATATTGAAAACTATCATTTAAAAAAAAAAATTAAAGATTTTAAAATAACGACTGTACAGTCGACCAAGAAAGTGCTTTACCATTTTGGATGACAGCTCCTAGTTAAAGAAAATTTTGCTATTGCTAAGGGGTTATTGTTGACGTATTGCATAACATGCAAAAATAGGTCTTTTAACTATTTCACCTGCAAACGACACTCGACCTTAGTGTGGCAAACCAATTTCTTGATGGACGAAACATTAATATATTTCTGGAAATCTTATTTACGTACAAAGAAACAGACATTTTAGAAAATTAAGCGTTGTTGCTAGAAATCTTAGAAATAAAAATCAACTCATAATCTATATGACTAGATTTCGTAAAAACAACTCTACATTTATATGCAATATAGTTCGCTTTTATAATAGAATTCCATGTGATATTGGAGAGGTGTCTTGAAATAAATTTAAAAACTTTATTAAAGGTAAGCTCTTCCAAAAATCCTATTATAATGTAAAGGTTTATTTTAATGATGAAAAAGCTGTCTGAATTTTTGTGAAATGGTGACAACAAAAAAATTACCCGACTGAGTTTGTTGCGGGCTCTTCTCAGTTCAGGGCACGTCGGAACCCTTGTAGACTTATCTTTTAATTCGTCAAATTTATCATAAAATGTTATAATAATGATTTAAATATATATAATAAACACATGTTAAAGTCAAGATCGTTTATTCATATAGACTTTTTAGGCACTATTTTTTAATAAGGAATATTTTTTAGGTATACAGAATAATATTAAACCTAACTGAAATGCATTATGAGTGGTAACGGTTGGAAGACATACCTACGTCACTGTAATTCCCTATGTATTTTCATATAGATTACCCACAGATCGTGATATATATGATGAATATCAAAACAAATATTATAAATCCCAAATATTATGATATATTGACTAGTTGTAACCCACGATTTTGTCCGCATTTGAACAACTACTGAGTGTGAAACTTATGCTAAGAGTAATGTTGCCCATTGATAATGAGCGATGGTCATCGCTATGAGGAGGTCGCAGCGTAACGAATGACCGGCATTTGAGTCAATCGCTATGTTAAGCTGTTCTTAGCGCAACCGAGAGATAGATGGGTGACCCATTCTAACACTATTTTTTCAAATTTCCTCCATATTATGGAAGGCGTGTAAAACAGTGGGTACCGATTGATGTCACTGAGTGGGGGTTCCGGGGAAGACATCAGACTGCACTCGGTCACCTTAACTCGCCCCACAGACACATCCTTTGCAATTTAAGCGGACCCTGGTACTAGAACGGGATAACGTTAGATAGAAGAAGATGCTAGCTAACGCTATATTGGTGCAGATGAATTATCTTATATTAAATTATTAATAACATCTATGGTACTGATATTGACATTTGTGTTTTCAAAAAGTCTACAAAAGATAGGTTTGCATAATTTATTAGCAGGAATGCTATCGCCGTAGTTGTATTATTTGAAAGAATACATTGTCTAACTATCAAGAATTCGCACTACTTAGTTATAGAACAATGGGCTTGAGAATTGAGCTTGTTTTTTGCAGATTTTATCACACCTTATCTAGCTGTGTAGACGTATATTTTGTCATATAATCCAATTCTTTAGAATGTACCTATTTGTGGAATTCTATGGGTATTCGCGTTTATATATATATTGTTTTTAAATTCAGTAATATTATTTTTTACCTGCCACTTCTTTTATTTATTGACGAACCAAAACAAGAATTTAATTATTCAACAAAAATAATTCAAAAAATCCTTGTTTTTTCCTGAAATCTTAAAACGTAATTCATTTTTTTTAATGTATAGACACAGACAACAGAATGCAGCTGTATACAAACTACAGTTATACAGAAAGTGAAAATAGCTCCATCTAAATATGACGTCTTCACTTGCATACATTATATTTAGGCCAAGTTGAAAAGCCCAATGCGTTTAGTAGCCACCTGTTAGTCTACTGCTGTAATACAACAAGCACACATTTCATTATTCCCTGGCTTGTCTCCAGTGCGGGTTATTGACATGAACACCTAGATTTTGGGAGTAAGCCAGGGATGCGCGTAATGAATGATTTCTATTTCTTAGACCGCTAACATGTCTCGGATTATCTATGAATAGTTCTGAGCGCGCAGTAAAATAAAGAAATGGGCGAATGCTCAAGAAATTCACGACACGATTCAAAAATCTGAAATGTCCGATGCATTATACACAAGAAGATAGACATTTATAATAAATATAAAAATGGCCAAGCGTATATACGCTATATATATATATATAAAGGCGTGTGAAGACACGCTTATATAGAAGGGTTCCGTATCTGATATGCAATAAGCGTATTTGTTAAATAACTTCAAAAGTTGTTGTCCGATTTCGTTCAGAATAATTTTTATTTACTTTAAATTTAATTATTGTTACATGATTTGTTAATAGTAAATTGTTGCACTGAGCGCAAAGTGAGTCATTACATCCCACTGTTTTACGTGCCATCCGAAACGCGGAGGCGGTCGGATATCAAATATAAACCAGTGCTAGAATGGATCATTTAACCTATCACCCGGTCGCAACTAGAGCAACTTAACTTGGCGATCGACTCAAATGCCTACTACCGATTAGGCCACGACCTCCTCCGACCGATAGTAATAAAAAATATGAGTTATTTTAATGTATACTAGAAATAAATTGTGCCTATTAATCTCGATATTTAAATAAACGTAAAGTTTATGGACTATTTGAAGTGTATATTTTCACAAAATATTTCAACTTCCGGCATCTGTTTTATATCCGTGATATATTTATGGAATATAAATGCAGCTTGCTACTTCAACGGAACGAAGTTTAATACACTTGATTCGAGAAAAAAAAAGCATTAATTTAAAAAAAAACGAAAATATTAAACTACCCAAAAGTATTTCCACTATAAGAAAAGTGTAGTAACTTAAAAGAATCATTGTAACAAGAACAGTAACAACAAATAAATATACGAACTTCTAAAACTCGTACAAAACCAAAGCGGAAGAAAGTCCTCGAAAATTTTTAGCGCTTCAAAAATCAAACCTTTAAAAACCATCCACTTTACACATCAATTTAACAGAAAGACATCAACATCAAATCAAATATGTTTTATTTATATAGAGTTTATTTATTATAGAGAAATTTTTAAAAGCTACCACAAGAATCAGAAAAGTCTATCTAAAAGTCATCTAATCTAAAACCACGCGGGAGACGTCGGGGAAATGGCGCTTGTTTAAAAGATAAAACGATTTAAACAAAGCCGCTTTGAAAATGTCAGGCATCGCACATAATGTTTCCGTTCTAGAAACATAGCGCCGGTACGTGAGCGGAAGATAAAATTTCGAAAAACAGAGGAAAAAGCTGAAAAATGAACGCCTGAAATAAAATGACTGCAAAAAAGGAACAAGTTCCGTATTTGCACTTTTCATTCCAGTTTATTATTGGACTTTTACGCTGCGATGATTCAGTAGTTAGAGTGCGAAGGGTACACGGCAAGGAGACCTAAATTCGACAGATAATTTTCACACATTGTATATTTCGGCTAGACAAGGTAGGCAGGGAAGGTATATGACAAGAGTCGCGCTATAACCAAGAACATTGGCTTGTTAAGAACTTATTTAAGTTTTCTAAGCAATCTATACATTTAATAATGAATCCCTAATACCCTTGGTACAATCATCAGATTGAACCAATGTCGCTCATTCTTTCTTTGTTTTGTTTATTATTGTCAGGAGAAGGGTCTTATGAAAGTAAATATTAAGTTGCGCGGAAAATTAGAAAATTTAAAAATACTTAACCACCATAATAAATTATTTCTAATGTTAGTATTTTGTACGGGAACGGGAATGGGAATGGTGTCAGGAACGCCAATATTATACCCAACGTTCGGGCAGGACATGTCTGCCGAGTCCGCTAGATCTAAATAAGTAAGGCTAAATATAAATATGTACCTAGTTTCGTGAGATTCGGATGATGGAATTATCCGAAGGCAGAAGGGAAGATTTTCTGATTGCGTCACTCATACCTCCCATGTCTCTAGTGGAAACGAGAGATTTTTTACAGAAATAACGTAGACTGTTTAGGATATGATAAATTTCTATCATCATCGGGAAAACATAGCAAGTTTCATGAATGAACAAACTGACGGGTTCATTAACAACATTTAATTACGCTTGTTCATACAAACGTTGAATTATAGCTTTTATCTGAATAATTATAAAGCATATATTATATTAAATGTTTGTTTTATAATTTATAGAGATGTGTCGGGAAATAGTGTAATGTTATGATAAAGTATATCCGTTGTTTACGAATTGGCTTCGATTTTTGTGAATAAAAACATATTGTAAATAAGCGAACTATCAATTTTAACGGTAGCTCAATGATTATAGGCAGATCACCGTGTTGATTGCTTTCCGAAAAACATGTCTAAGCGACTTCCTGTTACTGAACAACAGCATGCAATGAAAAGATTTGATGATTGGATTGGTTGGCCAACTAATGCATACCAATGTTTGCAAAGTCACTTCGTCACGTGGAACACCAGTTCCATTATCAATGTTATCAACGATACATCGTCACCACTAATCTCTCGCGTCACATTTGTGACGTCACACTTAGCTGATAGGTTCAAGTATGTGATCTAGATTAGATATTACGTCATAAAGTGTAGATGGCTCATTCAGTGTTACAAAATGGTGTGTTTAAATTGAGGTAGCGCCACGCTTGCAGCCGAATTGAGGCGACGCGTCCAGGTCGCCACAATTTCACCTCTTTTTCATCGATCAGCGTGAAGTGGCAGCAAAGTCGTCACGTCAAGAGGTGTGCCAACTCATGACGTGACGTCGCGTTTGTTGTCGCGTTTCATTCGGTTTGTGAGAGTTTCGGTGGTCTAACTCCTATTTAAAGACCGGCAACGCATCTGCGAGCCATCGGATGGTGCAGATGTCCATGTGCGTCCGTAGTCACCTACCGCCTGCTCGTTTACCCCTCGTAATATTTTATTTTATTTAACAAGGAAAACTTACAGCTAAAACAGAAAGATAAACAAACAGGTACAGATGTGAAGTAAAGCTAAATACAAGTTTTAGCAGATAGAAATTGAATACAAAGTATAAATATATAAATATATAAGTATATATGTTTATTTACGTTTATTCTACTCCAATTAAAATGTGCTTAAATAAAGTTTCCCCTTCTTTTAAATTTGCATACTTCAATGACTGAAATCAATACGAGTACTAGCACATATCCTACATACGTACTATATACCTGTCCGTTACGTCTCTCAAAGCCGTCTGTTCATCTCTACATCTGTATAAATAACTCCATTCAGTATACTAACACTAAATTTAACCGTTTGATGAGAGATAAAACGTAGAATGTAAATGCGTTTGAATTATTATTGCCACATTGCGTCTTATTAGATTACACGCATTGCAATATTGGTTTATTCGACCACGGAGTAACAGATTTATCACTCACAGGGAGTAAGAGATATTGCTTATGAGGTTCGTTGCAGACTTGGAGTTTCCGTCTAGCATACCTGGTTTTGACCAGGAAATCTCCAAGGAGGTGGATCTTCCTTTATCTGTGCGATAACTGGTCAGTTCCACAACGAGTATGCGACCCCGGAGCACCCTAGCTGTTGTTGTCACTGCCTCTATACCGTCCGTGACAGTAGTAACCGCATCCTTTCCTCCTCCCCGTCTACCTTTATTTATGTCCTTTAACTCCATCCATTTCCTTTACTCCTATCTTTCTAATTAGAGGTAGCGCCATGCTTGTAGCCGAAATGGGCCAGCACGTCCGGGTTTCAGTACCTATTTCTCAAATAAGATCGGCGTGAAGTGGTGGCAATGCTGACAAGTCAAGTGATGGTAATGTTGTCGCGTTTCGTCCGGTTTGTGAGACTTCCCGGTGGCCTAAACTCGTCATTAAAAGCATCTGCCTGCTTCCTGATCGTGCAGGTGTCTATGGGCGTAGGTAGGCACTTAGCTCCCTGCTCGTTTGCCCCTTGTAACATAAAAAAATACAGGAGTTTATACAATTTATACTAAAAATATTTGTCTTCCATTTTTTTTAAATTATCCTACTGTGGCCCACAGTTGGGCAAAGGGTTCCCCTTCTTGATCTATCTTCCTTTTTCCTGGGCCAATCTCATCCACAACTTCCCCGCAAAGGTACATATGTCTTCCATAGAATTTAAATTCCTCAAAAGTTAATTCAGAAGCGAAATATGCATAGCAATAAGAGGGCAAGCAAAAACATATATGCCTTGTAGGTTTTTTGACTGACACCCATAGATATCTGCTATTACGAGGAGGCAACTGTAGCCGGCTTTTGAAACTGTAATTTGTAGTGACCCATAAAGTCACTCTGTTTAAATCCATATCGGGTGTTATAACTATTTTATTTGAGGGAAAAAGTGGGTTTCATATTTGAAATGTATAAAAGTATAATTACTTTAAAAGTTCACACCGTGAGCACAAAATTTTTGAGTGTCGTTGAAATTTGAGTGGCAGGCAACCCCAACATCGTTTTAGTTCGTCAAAGCGCTCTCACACGCAGTTCTCTCCACGTCGAACTCCATTAGAGTAGCAGTAGGGTTGACACCGGCGGGTTTGTCTGTATATTTAAAAATTTATCATTCTTCGTTAGTCTCGTTAAAACTCCTAAACCGCTAGGCAGATTCGGTTTAGTTTGTTTCACTCTCCTTGTTTCAGGAAAGGTTTAAAGGAAAAGAAATAAAAGAAAAATCTAAATTATTTACAAATAGAAATAACATGCACCTTTGGCCGTTACCTCAGACTACTTCAAAAAACCTTCGGACTAGACCTTTATGCCGGAGAAAGACATTGCTTCCATTGAATAATCATTTCAATGATCATGTTGTGTGGCCGGGGACTTTGTGTAGCTGCGCAAAGTTTTGTAGAACTTTGTAATCTTCAAGGACAGAAATGTGCATAAACTTTGAGTTTCAAATTTGTTCTAAAATAATGCATTATTTGTTAAGGTCTTTTTATAAACATAATATTAATCCTTATCCAAAAACTACATTCAAACCTGTAAGTAATAAGAGAGGCATACGCAGACTAAGTCGTGAGGTACAGCTAGTTTATAAGATATTTACTTAAGGTCCTTTCTCTGTACCGACATGAACTCAGTTCCCGGATGAAGAATTAATATACAGAAATGTATGTGTCTCTCAATTCACGTCACTATTCAATGCGATAGCAAAAAATATATGACACATAATTTCAGTTGATAAAACTTTAATGACAGTATGTTAAGGTTATCTCGTGTCAACCTTTATGAGTTATTTACAAATGATAGCTGAACATATAGCATTCGAAGAAGGAAGGCCACATGACAATTAAAAATAAATTCCACGGATTAGATAACATACATAGATTACAGAATGCATTTATAATTACGTGCGGTCCTTGCCAGTGTCATTGAGCTTGTAAATACCACGGTATTACCACAAACGTACATTACATATTGTACATAAATTATTATTGTTATATTATCTGTATGCATATACTTAATACCGGAGACAGATACAGTTCAAAGTGTTTGTACATTATTGACCTTGAAGTCTACAAAACTTTGTGAAGTTACACAAAGTTCCCGGCCACACTACATGATCATTGAAATGATCATTCAAATGAAGCTATGTCCGGCTCCGGCATTACAAATATAATAAAATCGATACATGAAAAAAACTAACTATTTACAAGACAATTGCGGACCAATTTATCAATCTTCCTTATATGTTTTCTAAAACGTGTCACTGGCCAAATACTATTACGTCGTTATTAAAATGAAAAGATTGCAAATTCAAATGGTATTTTATTCAAGTAGAGTTTTACAAGCTCTTGACTCTTCAAATATTTTAAAAGTTATCACTGATTCGCAAGAGTCGAGCCACGAGAAGAATCAGCAAGAAACTCGTTAGCCATTCTTTTAAAAATATTCCCCAATTCCTACAAGAAGTCAAGAGTCCGTAGGAGCTTATCCACTAAGGATACGCGACCCCGGACTACCCTAGCTGCTATTGTCATTCTCCCTATACCGTCCGTGACAGTAGTATCTGCATCCTTTTCTCCATTACATCTACCTTTTATTCCATTTCTTCGTTTATCTATTTATCTTATTATAGATAGAGTCACGCTTGCAATCCTTTTGGTCTGCAGCTGAATTGGACCGGCGCCTCCGGGCCTCCTCTCCCTCTTTCGCCCTATTGATTTTGCTTCCGCTCCGCACAAAAATGGACCGCCGCTACCGTCTGCTTCTATTTCCGGTATCCCATAAATACAAGCCGAACGCTTATCCGATAACTAGATTGTGTACTTTTGATATGTCACACAGTATTTATTACGTTATTTTAAAACAATAATGAAATTCATGTCTCAGTCTAAACTTGTCTATAACCATTTGCCGAAAAATATTAAGGAAAACAAAAAACCGCAAAGAAACGTGAGAGATAACCGGCCATATAAAAAAATCCTGAAAGCTACGCCACTGACTGCAACCAAAGCACAACAGTGACCTTATTTAATTAGAGGTAGCGCCATGCTTGTAGCCGAATTGGGCCGGCGCGTCCGGGTACCAGTACCTCTTTCTCACCTTTTTAATCTTAAGAGTTGCAACTCATAGCAATTGTTCATCCTTTGCCCACTTTATCACGTATCCTGTACACAGCATTTTTGTCACATAACGAAATAAAAAATACGCAAACGTCCTTATATGACAGATTCTCAACAGTTCAATAGCGAGAAGAGAAGATTGTAATCCGCAAGAATCTAGTTCAGCTAATACCTAAAACTTTTATTAGTAGTATTTTCAAGGAGAAACGGAAATTTTAAACATTGTTTAGAAAGAAAAATTATGTTTTTTTAATTTTTATTGGATCGCTAGTGTTTATTACGTACAAAATAACATGGACTCAAATAACACTTAGAAAATAATACAGCGTGTACGCACAAACATTTTAAGGCGAACACATCATGCAATAAATTAAATTAATTCTTACAAATCCAACATAAACAATAAAACATTTAAAAATGAATTAAATCATTAAAAAAATCCTTATAAATTAGAATAATACATTTAAAATAGATTAATCATAAATTACATTAAAATGAGATATTAGATGATTGAAATTGTATTAGGTAGTTTCTACAAAATGTTTAGTAATTAAATTACGAATTTTATTAGATGAATTTATCTAAAGTCAATTGGTAAACTGAGTTCATTAAACAACTTACAAACTCTAGGTATAAAACAATTGGCGCCAAAAACTGTTCTTCTTACTGGTGGAACAAATTGCTTCACGGGCTTACGTGGGTATGTTAGTTTGAAATTATTGCATTGTATTGCAATGCAAAGAAAACTAATATCTTAATTAAAACTGGGAACTTAAAACTAAATGAATATACAGGTGTGAAAGACGGTATCTTAAGATATGTAATGTTATAGAAGAGCGGGGCCGCCCGCCACAAGTACTAGCAATAGTAACTTATAGGGTTGGCCCCAACACCCTGTATTTAGACAAATAACCTGTTTGAAAAATAAATATTTTTGTATTGTATTTTGTATTGAGTGTAACCAAATTCTGATCAGCTTCTATATAACGTATAATTTTTTTTTTTATGAATAAAGACTTATGCTCAACCATTTCAGTATTCAATTCTGTCCCGCTCACTTGCATAGCTCTAGGACAGCGGTCGGCAATGCGTGTCTCGGAGGCAGCAAGTGGACTGTTGTGTAATTCGCAATCTAATTCTTATAAATCTATACTAATATATAAAGCTGAAGAGTTTGTTGATTTGCTAGATCGCGCCAATCTCAGGAACTACTGGTCCGATTTTTAAAAAATCTTTCAGATTTAGTTAGCCCATTTAACGAGGACGCCTGTAAAAATTGTTAACTTTCAGTGCAAATCTATTTTTGTATTACAGGTGATGGCTGCCGAAGTCCTGGAGAAGATTCTATGGAATTTAATGGTAAATTCCAGGGTGACATAATATTAGACGATAACTTGATGGAAACTTTGGCAGAACGGTATTCACTTCAACACGACGCTCTCAATTGGCCTGATTCCAAATGGCCTAACAATACTGTTGTATGGGAATTCGGAGACAATGAATTTGGTAATATACTTTCATACATATGTATAACCATTTTTTTTAATTTCCACCGCTGGGCAAAGAGCTCTCCCCTCCTAAACCATTCTCCTTCCATCCCAACCCACTCATTTCCCGCAAAGGCGTCCAAATTTTTTTTTCTTTGTTCAAGTTATATATTTTGGTATTAAGATATTAGACTTAAAAGCTGAGGTAACACGGTGTTCTGTCATCCTACTCTGAGAAGCTCCCACAAAAAGTACACGGATCCACCATTTTTTGATAGCAGTTCCAAACAAATTCTTTCAAGCAATAAAACGGTCCAAACGTATCAATAATTCAATATATTGTTACACAACTCTTAACAATTCGACAATGTAACAATGGGATTATATTCATTGGTACCAGCCGTAAACACCGCTATGTATGCGGCACACATATTTATATTACACTGAATCGCCATCAGACGTAATGTAATAAACTTCATTTACATATATTTTCTATAACATTTACATTGGGAATAAATGAATTGCGTCCAAAGCGTCCGCGGCGCACGTTTACATCCATGTAGACAAGTTCAAGTTGAAATAATAATTTACGCCTACACCCGGAGAGAATAGAGGGAAGAGCTAAACAGCGGACAAGTCACGACACTGCCACGATGAGATAGTTCATTTTAAGACATATTTACTAGGGTATAATTCGCTGTAATTGAATTTTGAGTGAGACTTTGAATATCGCAAACGTGTAAACGTGGTTTTAGAATCGATTGATTTGTGGCTATAAAATAGGTCCTAAAACTTTCTTTGTCACATCATTCATATTAACTCACTTCTTTAATGTAATAACAGACATCATTTTTGCTACAATACTAGAAATCGTCAAGTGGTCGAAATTAGGTCAAAAATCTTAAGATTTATTTTATTTTATTAGGGCACAAACAGTATACATAAATCTTATATAACTAGAATATAAAAATCGTATTATCGCACCCACTCCTTACATAAGCTTGTAATTTGAGCTTAGTAGGAGGGGAAACGGTAATATTAGACACTATTTGTTATACGCGACTTCGTCCAAGTAAAATTTGGTGAAAAATTGCACTGTAATGATATATAGAATATATATAGCCTTCCTCTATAAATGGACTATCTAACACTGAAAGAATTTTTAAAATCGTACCAGTAGTTCCTGAGATTAGCGCGTTCAAGTAAACAAACTCTTCAGCTTTAAAATATATATCTATTGTTACCTAAAATATTCTTATAAATAATAATAATAAATATCATATGGTGATGCGCATAGACCATACTATATAAATAAAAAACCGATGCATAAAATCGATTACTCTGGCAACAATTATAACGTGAATGGGCACAGACTATAAGTAATTGTGGACTATACATCATAGTAATTACTTGCCCATTGACAGATGATGTGTGCTCTTCTTTGTTCAGAGTAATTTGTTGTGACAACTCTAAAGGTTGTTACCCACTGTCTTTTTTATGTATAAAAATATAAGAAAATATTTGTTTCTCAAATAAAAGTGATAAGGGTGGCCCACGCGGACGGAGTTTTGGGGCGCAGCTAGTTTAATATATAAAATTCTCGTGTCACGGAGTTGCGTTGCCAAACTTCTCCGAAACAGCTCGACAGATTTTCATGAAATTTTTCGTGCATATTGGCTAGGGTTGAGAATCGGTCAACATCTCCTGCTCTTGTTTGTTCGGAGTATTTTTTGACAATTCTTAAGATTGTTACCCATTGACTTTATAAATACGAGTAAAAAATGACAGAGGAAGAGGCAATTATTATTTCCTATAATCCTCTCTTGCCTGGGTTGTCTGTAAGAGATCGCTTTAAGCGATAAGACCGCCCTTGCACCACCTTTATTAAGTTTTTAGATTATTGTTTGTCATTATTGTGTGCATTAAGTTTTAAATAAAATAAATAATAAATAATAGTCACAACCACGCGTTGCCGACCGCTGGTCTAGTACAACCCTCGTTTTAATTAGCACCATCTTCCAGTATTGAGTTAGTAATAACATAGATAAAGGCCTGTTTCCGTGATACGTAGGTACGCACGAAGTTGTGGCAGGGGTCACGATGCCACGAACCGCGCTTGTCTTTCACCGCTGACGTAAACAACGACGGAACAAGATATCGCTTAACAACATATCACACACACCGTATAAACACTGTGTGATGTAAGACATTAGGAATGTTGTACACAATATCAGCACGCCTTACTCAATTTGCTCAGTTTTAGCCTCATTTCGAATTATTTATAGAATAAAGTAGTACTTTAAGCGAGTAATACTTGTAGAGATTACAGTTCAATGGGAGAACAACGTTCCTTAAGACCATCTGATAAAATGAACAAGTACTTTGACCTAACGAATGAGCCCACCAAAAATGGTTACAAAATTAGCTTATACGCGGTAGAGATAGGAACAAGCTGCGAAGAGTATACTAGCAAAATCCCTGTACAACTTACTAAAAGACATTCTTAAGAACTATCGTAAGTTCTTTATTAAAAAGGAAATATAAAACCGCACTAGTAAGATCATACCAGATTTGGCTAGGCAGGGGAGGGAACACTGGCAGTGAAGGTGAGTGTTAGTGATCAGTTATACACAAATATATATTTTTTGTAGAAATATATAAATACATACGTATAGATATTACACTTAGACTCGCGGCGGGAATCGAACCCACGACCCCCGGAGCGGTAGGTTCATCGGTGTTCGTTAGTCTCGCTAAACCTCTAAAGCCGCTGGACCGTTTTAAATTTTGTTTGTTTTGTTCCATTCCCTTCATTTCAGGAAAGGTTTAAAAGGAAATTCTGAAAATTATTGATAAATACAAAAATATTGTACAAATGACTTTCGTAGTAGGTAGACGTTTTGACTGACGTGTCCCGTAAAATTATTAATCCATAAAAAATACCTACGACCAACGTCACGTTTCAGTGGAAAAGACATAAAGGAGATTAATTAATTGACTAATCAGACAAGACTTTTTTTATAATATTAAATTATTAAAATAAAACCACACGCACACCAATGCCAAACGATTTATATCATTTACACACACATGTATTGGTTGATGAAAAAGCGTAATCGTGACAACCGTATGTTATATTAATTGTCAATTTTTTCTGTGATTAGAACAATATACAGCGCAACCTTAGTATAACGTACCTCAATATAACGACTTTCTCGATTTAACAAATTCTTCCTAATCCTCTTGAATTGTCCATAAGAGTCAATATAAAATATACCTTTACAATGCGAACATTTTTGCGAACAATCTCTTTATAACGAATTTTCAACTATCAAAAAAAGTATTCATACCTCTAATTAACGAATTTTGTCGACCCAAAACCTTTATATAAAGTTCCCACCAATATATAACTCTTAATCTTATGGTATGTGATTCATGTCGCGACATGTTCCGTGTTTTTCCCTTTTTCACATAACGTAATTGAGAAAACAGCATTTTCTTTTCATTTTTTTATGTAGTGTATAAATAAAAACCAAATTTTGACCTGGGATGTCACAAAGCTTTTGATTCCCCCCCCCCCCCCTCTCATACCGTTGTCACACAATGTCACATTTTCGTGGTACCCGTCTTCTTTTAGCGTGTGACGTAATTAGTGTATGAACGCTTTACATCGTATCTACTGCTGTTGGCCTATGTATTCGATTTTAAACAGTTTTTTTTATATCAAGTAATAAACATTAATACTTACTGTTTATAATACAATACTTAGGGATAAAATATTACACCTATACGACTGTTCCTAATATCTATAAGGGTCTATTGAATTTATCCACGCGTATACTGAAATTCGACTGGAATTTTTCCATTAAAAGAGTATCCCATTCTACCTTTAGGCTACTGACCGCTAAATATAAATTATTATTTTTTTTAATTAAACATTAAAAAAAGTATTGGGCGTGCTAAATGTGTATAGATCCTAACTTTTATAAAAACTTTAAAAAAAAACAGTCATTTCGTGTGATACATACTCAGCGTTAATCTTCAAGAGTACAAAAATCATTCTTACGGAAAATAGCCAAAAATGTGCTTCTTTTTCTGTGTGGTCTATGTCTCTCGGACGTTTGTAGGTTACGTCACTAGTTGCACTTATGTTAAATTGTTCTGTTTTGTTTAAATATTTTTAAAGGATTACTATGCCACGAGGTGCGGCAGATTATCCCACCTTAGGTTTAAGTTGTCAATACACTAAAATGATCCAAAGGCAGATATGGCACCCACGGTGGTTTTTAACGAAAATATTATATTTCTTGTAAAGTTTGTTACGCGTTAGTGTGATAGGAGGATTTTGGCACGATCGAAAGGTACGGTCCCTTGTTACTGAATTTTACACGATATTACGTTTGTAATAAACAATACACTGCTTAAGCGATCGCTTTAAGTTATTTACATTTCATATATGATAAGGTTTAACTCCTCGCTTTTCATTTTCCCCTTTGCTGAATGTAATATAGGAACAAACAGTATTTTGTAAGATACTTCTGGTTATTCGTGACTTTTAAAGTTCCATATCTTTGAAGATGTACGAGTATTACTTACGTTCTTTTAATTTATTACACAATAACGTAACGTCTTTCAACCTTAACTAGTACAAACTAAACTCGGGTAGAATGAAATCTCTCAGGAGAGCGTTTTTTTGTAAAATGTTTTTATTTATTTTTTCTATTAAAAATACAATGTTTTGAAATATGAGATTAAAAATCTTTCACCAGACAGGTATTTAAATGACCTTTAATTCCATATTAGAATATATGTATTTTTTAAGTAACAAAAATAAAAATGTTTTACAAAAGAATGTATTCACGTGTGATTTAATGCACCCGAGTGTATAAAAAAAACAAGAGTATAAATTATACAATGTAGCTATCAGAGTTCTTTGTATCAGAGTTAGATATCATTGTAGTATCAGAGTTAGATATCAGAGTTCTAAATCCGAGTTAATGTAATCTGTATTTAATACGTCAACTGAACACTTTCGTTAACATATTACAAAAATTTCGCGGACGGAGGAGTTTGAAATTTGGCACAAATGTAATAAGTATAGGCAGCAATGCTGTGACGTCAGGTGACGGTATTGTTGTCGCGTTTCGTTCGGTTTGTGAGAGTTCCCGGTGGGCTAAATCACTCTTAAAAGGCTGGTAACGTATCTGCGAGCCTTCTGCAAGTAAAATAGGTGTCTGTAGGCACGTAGGTGATGAACCGTCTGGTCGTTTACCTCTTGTAATATAAAAATAACAAGTATTTTCATATTGATATTAGCGACATCATAACGATGACTAATTTTTAGCTCATGTAAGGTTTTTTGGATGATTAGTGTACACCACAGTTTTGAGATATCCTCGAAAACAACGGCTTTTGAAAGAGAAAAGATTCAGTAGTGAAGAAACCGTCGCGGTATTTATATTCTACAATAATTACTACCGACACTATTAGTAAAGAATAATAACAACTTACAAACGAACGACAATTAAACACTCTTTACGCCCACCACGTTCAAAATACAATAACGCTGAACACCATCAATCAATCATCATAATTGCGGTGATTATGTAACTGTCAGGTATGACATCATCGGTCATTATCTTACGGTACCTATCGCTTTCGAGACACCTAATAGGCGATATTTAAAACACTTCCGCACCTCCAGGGCCGCCACCCGAGGCGAATCCGATCAACCGTTAAGAGATGGCCTTATACTAATTGGACCACACCACGCTCGTTGTGTTACACTGTTACTTAAAGGATCTTTAACCGACGTTTGCTAAAACATACCTGTTAAAGTAATTTAACAGATCTTTATAAAATTAACAGATCTTTTTGTCTACTTAATTGATATTAACAAAACGTTCGTAATAAAGTTTGACAGTTCTATATAAATTTGTACTAAAGTCTGTGTCAAAGACAACTTCAAAATGGCGGCGTTTACGCAATGTCGCACCCTAATAAATTCTTGCATACATTCTCTATGAATGTCGTTAAAATTTGGGTGTTACTAATTTGAGAGTAGCTGGGTGTCAAATATTTAATACCAAATATTGTCAAATATAATATAATACCAAACTGTGACTCATCGTCTTGGTCTCATCATTTTTCTCTAAAATCAAACCCTATGATAGAAGATAAATCGGTCGTATCACGTCAAAAGTATTACGATCAGAGGGCCTAGCACGAACACTCTCGATAGTTTTACTTAGGCTAGGCCCTCAGATTTCTGAATTGCTTAAAGAATCGAAATCGTTTTTACGTCAAATATAATTTTTTAAAGTACTAGGAATGCTTTTTTGAAAAGTATAATATTCTTTTTTCCCCTCCTACTAACCATAAAAGCCTGTGCAAGGGCTCGACAACACTGACAGTTTTGGGGCTTAAACCGAATACCATACGGATTTTAATACATCCCTACTACCATTGAGCTATTGAAGCTCAAAATATATATTCACTAGTTAGTACATACATTAACTTAGTATAAATAATCGAACACCCAATACCGTTACGGTCGCGACTCAACCGAACGTAAATTTAATTATAAGTAAACATTTAAGACAGGTCTCGCGCCAAATCGTGTCGACACCGCATTTTGTCGACAACCGCAATGGAAACCGGTGTCGAGTTTCTCGATACTCGATAATTAGTGGCGCGTCACTAATCGCTTAGACAACTTATAAGATTGATTGGCGTGTAGCTACAGTGTTAAAGACGTCGATAATAGGGTGTGACGTATGGCATCGTGGCTGTACGGGCTGTAGTTTAAAAATTAATGTGTTGAATTTAACACATTTTTTGCTGAGATTGCCTAAAGTGATGTTGCCGTTAGAAGTCGTATTTTTAGAGTATCGTGTTACACTACATTTTTTATAATACCCATATTTAATTACTCAATGCGAATGCAACAATTGGGGCTTATATTTTATGTATATACCAGCAGACGCGGCAGAAGATGTCCTGCCCGAACTTTGAACTACTTACTAGTTACATCTATTATACTTTATCATCCCCATCCCATCCAGAGTGAGTGCTTGGACCTCAACAAACACTTAAAAAAAAGAATTGTTAAGATTGATCCATGTGTGGTTGAGTTATGCGCCTACCAACCCATTTTGCGATTCATTTTTTTATATATAGATTTCGTGGTCCATAATAGGAAAGCTGCATTGCATTTATTATTTATACTTAAATGATAAATAAAAGATATGAATGAATAACTTTTTAACCGACTTCAAAAAAAGGAGGAGGTTATCAATTCGATCCGTATATTTTTTTTTTCATTTTTCTTTATGTTTGTTACCGCATAACTTTGGACTGGGTGCACCGATTTTGATGATTCTTGATTCATATGAAAGCTGGTGCTTCCCGAATGGTCCCATATTAATTTAGCTGATTGTTGAAGTCGGTGCCATCTGCATCAATTTAGCGGAGAGCCTATTTGGTACATCAATAAGTGTCACTTCAGCACATCAATAAGTGTCTAAGTAAAGTACTATTTATTCGTTGCTTTTTAGTTCCTCGCCTTCTCGTTTTTGAAGACGGTTTTCTTTTTATTCAGGAATAATTTATTAAGAAAATATTTCTTTCTGAAATACTTTTATCTAGTTTGTATTTATAAAAATGAATGTAAATTCCAACTTTTCAATTCCCATAAGCGACCGCACTCCTTAAGTATCGATTCCAGCGTCAACGCCATAAACAAACCCTCCCTTCCAATCTCACCTGCCATCAATTATCTTAAATTGGAAAGATAAAAAGCTGATGAGAGATAAAGATAATTAAGCGCATTAATTACAACAGTATTTCCCGTCCGGGACCAATATCGATAAAACCAAATATTTGGAGAAATATAAATTATTATTTACACACAAAACCAGCGTCCGACCACGTACGTATTCTTGATTTATTTTATTGGTTTCATCGACAAGCTGTTCTGGTCGCGTCTTTGAGCTTGTCATAAATAAATGCATTCGATAATGAATTCTACTATAACGAACATAGAGATTAGAATAGGTTGAAAGTGATGTTATTGTTTTTTTTTTTATAAGCTCTTATCTCCAAAAATTAGATAACAGATAAACAATGTCGCGTATATGGTTATACTAAGTTGAATTTGAAATGGCTCCGATTTATTTTATTGAAATCCGAATCGATGGTTTAAGCATTATATTTTAGACATAAATTGCCACATAACACTTTATTTTTAACTGGCTATTTCCCGTGGCTTGGTCCGCGTATTTTTTTTTCGAGAGCCCTTTATTTGGCCTTATCGAAAAATATGTTCGTAGCGGACGTTATGCCCATAAACCACCTCCCTGCCAAGTTTCATCTTCGAAAATATTCGTATCCCACGGTTTTCGATATTTTCATGTCAAGTGACAGGTTTCGTCTTGGTTTTAATTAAATTTGAAAGGGGTCAAATAAGGGGTTTGTGTGAAAGTTGAAGAAAATAACGCGGAACAAGTAGCGGGATGAAGCCAGTCAAAATAATTCTTGCATAGTGGGGGTAAAGAACAAAAGCTTCCTCGTAATTAACATAAAGAGCGGTATAAAATAAACGTCTCAAAGCACCCATTTTATCCCTACCGTAATCGCTTCAAGGAAAAGCCCCTTGAGCGCTATGTCACTCAATCGCCAATGAGGTGTTAACTGCTTTTTTATTGCAGTGCTTATTTAGCGATGTCGTGGTCAGAGTATGCAGGTTCGTGGGTGGTCGCCCGCCTCTGGTATGGTACCACTACGTAATAACACTGGATCCACCCCAGAAACCAGTTGCATTAAACTGTGAACTAACTATGATGACTATGAACTTGCCAAATTTCATCTTTGTACGTCCCGCAGTTTACGAGATTTTGAGCTAGGTGCCTTTTCGTTTTTATTTACAAAAAAATCCTTATAGGTTTCATGGTAACTTTTTAAAGATTCGGTATAAAGTGAATGAATGAATGAAATGAAATGAAAAACTTTTACTTTTGAGCACTACACTATACAAACAGTATAAGTAACTAACAAATTAAAGGGTTCGTTTGTAACAAAAAATAAAAACCCACAAAATTTAACAAAACCACTGCATTCACGCGGGCAATATCGCGAGTTACAGCTAGTTGTAAAATATATTTAAAAAAAAACTAGAAGTTATTTTTTTTTTTTGAAGTTATAGTGTCCATTTCAAAACAAATCTCGTACAGTGTTGTGACGTGGGTGGTCTACGTCGCGGTGTCGCTTTTGTCGGTTACGTCAAGTTCATACGTCCCGAACGTAATGATTATAATGACGACATTTCACCTGACCCGCGGTGGTTTTATTACACGTGACATGTGTGCTGTGTAGTGTGATGCCGGAGGCAGACAGCTTCATTTGAATGATCATTTCAATGATCATGTAGTTAGGTCGGGGACTTTGTGTAGCTTCACAAAGTTTTGTAGCACTTTGTAGTCTTCAAGGACAAAAGTGTACAAAAACTTTGAGCTATGTCTGGCTCCGGCATGAAAAATGCCTAGTTCGGTGGTTAGAGAACCTGCTTATACGGTTTGAGTTAATCGCCAGCACGGTAAGACAGTATTTCTTTACCGATTTTTTAAGACAAGACAGACGTTGTCTTACCCGCTATTAGCTAATTAACAATTAATCAAAACTAATATATAAAACTGAAGACATTTTTTGCCCCTCTCTTCGTCTTCTTTATCTTTTAGATGGTGTTCGTAATCAATAGTCGGCTTCTGCGTACTATGTGATACAGGGGGGCGTGTGGGCGATACTGTTGGTGCACCAGTAGGAATTACTGGTGGTGATAAGGTATGGGTTTCCGCTGTAAAGAAGAAAAACATATGTTATATTCTTACATTGAAGAGTTGTGTCTTATAAACAAGATACCAGTAGCTCTTATTAAATATGGATATCATTTGTAAAATTGTAAAAGGTAAATTCTAGTCATGCTTCAGAGTTCAAACACATTTTTTTGTATAGATTACCTTTTCTTTGACACCCAGGTACGTTTTCAGGATAATCGCAGAAAGCAGTCACAGGGTTGAATACGTAGTGGGACGGGCATCTTTTTACAGTAGCATTGCCTTTCTCGCAAAGAAGATATCTTCTACAAGATGCTGTGTTACTCTTCATCCTGGGGAAGAAGCCGTACTGGCGTGGACATTCCGGAGTTGGTTTTGGTTTCTCTGTTAGAAAAAGCATGCATTTTATTTATATAAAGCGCATTTTATGTACATCTCTGAGAATATTTAAGATATATAAAAAGAACAGGTTAGGGGGAAGGGTCATCAATATACGGTACGTCTAAAAACTGTTCTATTATATCCCTTTACTTATTTTTTTTTAACATTTGTTAGGAATAGGCACGAATATATCTAACTGGGATAGGTTTTGGAACGACACCTTGCAGGTCCATCCATTAATCATTTTACTTTTGAACTAAGTATGTACAATACTATTTTATAAAAAGTTTATTTTTTATTTTTTGGGTTATTACGTGCAGTGCATATAAATCAATTATATATGAAGAAATAACTTACGAGACAATCCGTTTTTGCAGGGCGCTTCCACGGGGAACTTGCAAGGGTTGTTGGGATACTTCGTGTTCACGTCGAAGTTTAGACCGTCGGGACAGATTTCATTGTTTGAAACATACCCCTGTTCAAAAATAATCACTTAATATTCATAGTGCATTGAAGGTTAATCCACCTTGCAGCAAGGTGTACTAAATTACAATAAGTAAGTTTATAAATGCACTTATTTTACGAAAACATATAACTATAATTAATTGCAATACTAACTTTGCACAAAATGTACGAGTCGCAGCTTCCTTTAATGGGTATATAACCATCACGTTGCTTACAGACGCTGTTTGAAATTTCAACGGGCGGTTTATTAATGGTCTCTCTTGCTGGGTTCACGATTGGTGGTGGCTTAGGAGTTGATTTTTCTACCACTGGTTTTGGCTCTGTAAATTAGAAACCTCATATTAATTCTTTTGTGATATGAAACGTAACCTATCCTTTTCTGATTATTAGTTTTTATTCATGTTGTGTAGTCTTTATCCCTAATAGACAATATTTTTCAATATTGTGTACATTTAATTGGTACATTAATCCTTTTCATTTCTAGTTAACGTGTTTCCTATCGTAATATTTTCATATATGGTAGTGGACGAGCGCCGTTGTTACATACTATAATATATAGTTAAAGCCATTAATGATTACACAATTTTACATCAATTGAATAATTATACATTACCATCTTTGCAACCGGGTACGTTTTCTGGATTTTCACATTGTGAAGTTTCGGGATTGAATGCATATCCAGTTGGGCAATTCATTATAGTTGCGTGACCTTCTTTGCACAGACGATACTTTCCACAGTCACTTCTGGCCCCAGAACCAACGGGGAAGAAGCCATATTGGCGCGGGCATTCAGGCGTTGGTTTTGCAGGCTCTGCGAAAATGTTAAAAAAATATTTAATTTGTTTTAAACGTCAGGAACACCCTAAGTGATACTGAAAATTATTGTTACTGTATTAGAAAAGTATCAACTCAAAGAAAATTAAACTTTTAATTTATTGCTTCTCATTTTTGCGTGGGAAGTCGAATCCCAATTTGACTATTTTTTTAATAGTTTCCACTTCAAAAAAGAAATAGACATTGTTGATATTTAATTGTAATTAAAATTCATTAACTTACGGGTTACGCCATTTTTGCAGGGCGCATCAATGGGGAACTTGCAAGGATTTTCGTTGAATCTTGTCGTAGAGTCGAAGTTGAGACCATCGGGGCACGTTTCATTAGTCGCCACATAGTTCTGTATATGATGGAGGAATATTTATTATGTAAGAAATATAACATTCTTCAATTTGTTCTAAAGTCTAGATCTATAATAATCTTACGTTAACTTTTTTCGCCATTTATTCATTTACTAAGGCAAGCTATGATTTGGTTTAAGTAACATTACCATCACTGATGAAATGGATCTAATAGAATTAGATAATGCTCATATATCCATACTGGCTTTTTTATATTATTTTTTATAAAAAGAATATTGGAATATTATAGGAATGTCTCATATTTGTGTTACTTTTCTACTAAGCATAAAGCTTATGCGAGGCATTGTTTAAACCAGGTCTTTAGTTCGCACCATCCTTCCCATCGTTGAACTATTGAAACTCTGTTTTACTAAAAATGGCCATAGAAAACACCAAAACTTACGTTGCATCTGATATAGGCGTCACATCTTCCTTGCACCACTAAACAACCATAGCGTACAGGGCAAACAACACTACCGATTTCTACAGGCGGCCGTTGGCTACTTGTTCTTACAGGATCCACCAAATTGTCAATTTGCTTCTTTACTGAAAAGTGTTAGTAAGTATAAGTCAAGCCTTTGGCGAATATGATTATCAAGGATGAAAAAGGCAGCTTTCCTAGAAACAACGCTTAATATACCTACTTAATATCACGTACTTTTAGCAAATGCATCCATATATAACAAACCAATTACCATAGCTTTTGCAGTGAGCCACATTTTCAGCGTAGTCGCATTTAGAATTGTTTGGGTTGAAGACAAACTCAGCTGGACAGCTCTTCACGGTGGCACGACCTTCAGCGCATAGACGATACCTTTTGCAGTCTACCTGGCCACGCGAACTTAAGGGGAAGAAGCCATACTGTCGAGGACAGTCGGCAGTTGGTTTCGCTTCCTCTGTTAAAGAAAAGTAAACGTAAATTGTAATACATATACAACAAAACAGTGAAAGATGTTCTTTAGAAATATCATCTGCTAAATGAAGGAATATTTGGGGATTGCGAGTGAAATTAAAATTAGGAATTGCGAATTGAAAATAGATGTAGCGATATCTGAATTAGAACATATTGTCAGAAACGAAGGCTCGCTTAATAAATATTGTTATTATTGTAACAAGAATTTTCTCGAGCGTTAATAAAACACGGCAAGTCTTGGTTAAACGGAGGTCGATCCCTTCCAAATGAAGAGATGTGCCATGAGAGGCAGGCACAATTTGGATACGAATAGTGAAATAGATGAAAATGATGTGCCTTAAAAGAAGCGTATATCCATTGTATGTATAACGCCTCGATAGGCGTGATGTTGATGATGAGAAAGATTAGTTAACACTCACGTTGCATGCCGCTGGGGCATGGTACTTCAGTAGGGTATTTGCAGGGTGTATTCGGATATTTCACGTTGACATCAAAATTGAGACCATCAGGGCACATTTCGTTGGTCGGCTTATAATCCTGTAATAGAATAACGGATTATAAGTTACTTGACACAATAAAAACATGGCCAAAATTTCATTTTTCATTGCGAGTATTTTTAAATTTTTATTTATCATAGCTACACATCCATTTTATCGTATGACCTAGTAAGACTTACCTTGCATGTAATATATGAATCGCAGCTTCCTCCCATTGGCACATACCCATTACGTTCTTTGCATACACTGTTAGTAGGAACTGGCGGTTTGTTAATGGTCTCTCTTGCAGGGTTCACGATTGTTGGTGGCTTAGGAGTTGACTTTTCTACAACCACAATTGGTTTTGGCTCTGTAAATTATAACCTTCTTATCAATTCATTTTTTATATAAAACATTTAATGCGATGTATCAGACTGTTTGCTGCTCTGGCGACGTATGCTGCGATGTAGCGATTCTTAGTATATGAAATAAGTGAATCTTCGACTGTCTCCGCTGATCTGATTTTTTTTCTTTGTTATTTGGTTTTAATTCTTAACGGACAATTTGCCAATATGAACATTTATAATTGGTACATATACCCTTCTTTCTTTTCTAATTTACTATTCGTTTTGAAATATTTTACTGTATGTTGGTTTTATTTAGGAATAAATTAAGCCATTTAAGATTACAAAATTTTACAAGAATTGAATAATTATACATTACCACTTTCGCAACCAGGTACGTTATCTGGGTAATCGCATTGTGAAGTTTTAGGATTGAAGGCATATCCGGTTGGGCAATTCATTACAATTGCGTGACCTTCTCTGCACAGACGGTACTTTCCACAGTCACTTCTGGCCCCAGAACCAAGGGGGAAGAAACCATATTGGCGCGGGCATTCAGATGTTGGTTTTGGAGGCTCTGTTAAAATTTAATTTTTTTTAATGCCAGGAATACTTTAAGGTATACTTAATATAATCGTCTTCACTTTAGTAAAGCTGTTGTATAAAAGCTTATCAAAGCTACGACGGTAGCCCAGTGATGTTGGATTTTTATCCGTCCTTCTAAGCCTGAGCTTAAGGCTATTTCACCCTATATTACAAAAGTATATACTAAAAGAAAATTAAATATATTAACTGCTTCTTATTTTTGCGTTGGATGTCGATTAATAATTGGACTATTTCTTTGCTAATTTCCACTTGAAAGAAGAATGAATGATTGTTGAAAATAAATATAATTGTAATTAAAATTCATTAACTTACGAGTTATGCCATTTTTGCAGGGCGCCTCAATGGGGAACCTGCAAGGATTTTCGTTGAATCTTGTCGTAGAGTCGAAGTTAAGACCATCAGGGCACGTTTCATTAGTCGCCACATAGTTCTGTAAAAGATAGAAGATATAATGTAAGAAAATTAACATTCTTTAGTTTTTTTTAAAGTCTAAATCTATAATAATCATACGTAAATGTTCTTCGTCATTTATTAATTTAATAAGGCCAGCTATGATTTGGCTTATGTGGCGATACCGTCACAGATGAAATAGATCGATTAGAACAAGATAATGCTCTTATTTTCAAGAGACATCCAGATAATCTTATCCAAACTAGCCTTATTACTTATTTTTTATATAAAGAATCTTAGTGTGGAAAGGTACTAATGTGTAAGGTGTGTTAAAGGAGGTGATATACATATAAAAATGTTCATAGAAAGCACCATAACTTACGTTGCATCTGATGTAGGCGTCACATCTTCCTTGCACCACTAAACAACCATTGCGTACAGGGCAAACAACATTGCCGCCTTCCACCGGCGGCCGTTGGCTACTTGTTCTTACAGGATCCACCACTTTCTCAACTTGTGTCGCCCCTGGCAGATTTTAACAAAGTGAAATGGTTGATTTGTGTTATATATATGGCAGGCAATTTGTGTGATTGCGCCGTTTAATTTCGATGTTGTCGGTACCGAAAAATACTGAACAGTTTAACAATCAGTCAAATTTAAGCATTCTATATGTATATATAAATTGACCTTACCTCTGCAAGATGGAACGTTACTAGGATAATCACACTTGAAGCTATCAGGGTTGAAAACGAAATCAGCTGGACAGCTCATTTTAGTTGCACGACCTTCAACACACTGGCGATACTTGGAACAATCGACCTTGCCGCCTGAAGACCACTGGAAGAAACCATACTGGTGTGGGCATTCGTCTGTTGGTTTTGCTTTCTCTGTAAAAAAGAAATCTAGTGAGTAGGTGCTTAATGTGACAGAGTGATATTCGTGGTGAGATTGTAGAAATTGTGAGGGTTCTCAACGGATAAAAGTACTGAAGCTGAAATCTGTAAGGACCCAGTCTAATCTCTCATTCGAAATTGAAATATTGTCGAATCCATTCTTCGGCCAAAGTTTACATTTAAATGAAGGGAAATGGGAATATATAAATATTAATTGTTAGGATTCCAAAACGATATCTCCTTTTTGATTTTTTTTAAGAAGTATTTTCGGATAGTGGTTTAATTTATAAATGTCCACACGAGGTCAATATAAAGTTAGTACTTGCAGTAAGTATATAAGTATGTTTTCGATAGCAAATTTCTGGCTTAAAAATTCTAATAGACTATTTAAATTTTTAAGTCAGAAATTAGCTTATAAGCTCTTTTGAATGGTTAAATATTTTGTAATTTACAACTTATCAGGAGAAATACTTACGTGATATGCGGCCATTGCAAGGTACAAATGCTGGGAACTTGCAGGGAAATGTATCAAACGGAGCCGAAGGGTCAAAACTTAGACCATCAGGACATAATGCGCTATTTGGTTTGTAATCCTGTGAAAAAAACAGTAATTAGCGAACGAAAGACTTACATTTACTTTGCATTTGAAAAAACCGCAGTACACATATCGTGAAGTGGTAATAAAATCTGGTAGAGGTATGAGGGCACTTAATTTTTATCAAAATAGTAAGCCTTTTTTGAAATTAGAGTTTCGTGAGAGGAATGCATAGTTACGTATAATACACAACTTTGTAACTCGTACTTCGTAGCGAGTTCATGAAGAAAGCTTCGAAACTAGTCGGACAATTTTATACGTAAGTTAAAAAAGCCTTTTGTTTAAAAAGTAAGCATTACGCATCAGGGAAATGAAATTAAATACATGTATAATAATGAAAAAAAGAACTCAAATGTACTTACTGTGCACCTAATGTACATATCACAGCTTCCATTTATTGCCATATACCCGTTCCTTACATTGCAAACACTGCTCACAAAACCCTGTGCTATATTGGCATTCACGCTTGTACCTGTAAAAACCATAATAACTATATATTTACAAA
>JANCMC010008553.1:0-12864 GCA_024363005.1 Charaxes varanes | reverse complement strand
TGATTAGGTGTCTGGCACATTGTAAGTAAGTACCTATTATTTTTTGCTTTTTGTTCCTTGCCTTTTTGAGGGCGAGTTTTTTATTTAAAAATAATTTATTAACGTAAAGGTTCATATACATTGCTGAACCCCTTTTTTACAAGGTAATATCGAAAAGGATCTCATAATATTATCATATCTTACTTTTCTTCTTTGATCAACGGGAATGGGATTAAATGAATCCCAGTTGGACAACAATTTTTTAACTATCTATTAGCCTTTAATGGCCCACAGCTGGGCATAAGGCTACCTTTGTTTCTGCTACTCTCCCCTATATCTCGCAACCTGCATCCAGCCACGTCCCGCCACTTTTCTAATGACGTCAACCCATCGTGCAACGGGTCGCCCCAGTAGATTTAAATATTTTTATTCAATAATGTTTTATTTTAAAAATGCAGTTCAAACGAGTATGTTTTCGCATTCGCATTCATTATGTGAGTTGTCATCACATCATCAAAATGTCATATCACACAAATTGCACGCTTAATAATAAACTGACCTAACTGAAAAAACCCGATTTTTGTAAAATCTCGAAACTCATTTAGTCATTAAAAATGAATACTGGGATTCAAATGGTATTTTGATGAACTTTTGTTATTTGTTTTTCTTTTTAACAAAAAAATATTTTAGTTAAAAGCACAAAAATAGCTGTATTTCAGTGTTGGATGGTGATTTCGAAATAATTCTTAGATTGGCCGATAGAGGACGTCAAAACGAAGCTGTTTATTTGTTTGCATTAACTCACTTTAGACCTAAAGTGTAATTGGTGAATTTAATATTAGGCGCGGAAATTCTGGTGAGTGTAGCATTATCTGGATCGAGACAAACGATTCTGTCGACGGTATTTGTTTACATTGTTGTATTACGATTTTTCCTTTCATTGTTTTTACCATCTGATCACCAAAGTATATAAAGAATGCACTTGATGATAATCGTGATTTAAAAATTTCTACTTCTTATGTGAAAGGCTTTACGTTTTGTATTCAATATTAATCACCCAATCACACCGAAATACCTACTGATATTATAAATGTGAAACTGTTTTCACGGCTTAACCACGGCTGAACCAATTTTTATGACTTTCGCTATAGAGATAGTTTCAACCTTCTAGAAAGACACAGGTTGTGAAATTGGATTTGAAAGTTTGTGCGCAGACAAAGTAGCGGCTTATAGCTAGTATGATATACAAACGTATGCTACCACATAAAACGTGAGAAATGCATTATGTTCGTAAAACAATATTTTTTATTTAATATAGAAATGAAGTATGGCAGAAGATACACTTAATGAATTCAAATAGAGACAAACAGAAGTGGAGATTGAAAAATGCGTAATGCTCTTTTGATAATTAATTGAAAAGACTTTCGATTATTTTTTTATTAGTTGTAATAAACCATATAATTCATATGTTGTTATTTTTGGTTATACCTTAGTATATTTAAGGATAGCATTCAAAATTATTCACCTCAAAATGTGTAAGTCCGTGAATAGTAATATTTTTGATGTAATGGAAACGTTCACTTAACCCGGTATTATAAAGGTTGGATCGAAAAACCTAAGACGTTTTGTTTTGTCAGTATCTCTGTAACAAAAATATATTTTAAAGGCGCATCTCCGATTTAATCGATTTGTTTCAGTGTTAGATAGCTCATTTATCGAGGAAGGCTATATACAATCACGCTAAAATTGAATTTTTTAACCTTATTTTACGCTGATGAAGGCGGGGGCACTGCTAGTATTTAATATTAAGCTAAAATACATTATGTTTGTTTATCTATAGTGTCTGATACGGTTGATATTACTTCAGAGTAATATTCTACAAAAAATATACTTAAATCAACCATAAATTTAAGTTACTTAGCTCCTATTTTAGTTACGCGATAACTGTCCACAGGTCATAGAGAGAACTCCACAGGCATGTATTAATAAGTGCATGAAACACTACTCAGAACGTTAGGTTTCATCTGTCAGAAAATAAGTTATATCTTACGGCTAGGATCTTGAATCATTTACATCATATCTTATTTTAGTATATATAAATTTTATATAAATTGCCCGCGATGGTCTCCTAAACTACTAAATCGATTTTATTGAAATTTGCACACCGTGTGCAGTATGATCCAACTTGAAAGATACAATAGCTTATATCTCAATTTATAGTCGTAAATAAAAATGAGTCGCTGAATTGTATACGCGTGCATAACTTCCAAACGACTGCACCAAATTGGATATTTTTTTTTGTTGTTTTCGTTATTAATTGATAGAATCAGGCGCTACTTTGCGGAAATCCATGACATGCATGAGAAGCTAAACTACTTTGCTTTAATCCGCGAATGAATACACACACAACACAATGAATAAAGTACACTTTACGAATAACCTTTGTAGAGTCTATCTCCTGATGATGCTTCGGTGTCGAAGCGAAACGTGCGTTGAGGCATAAACCAGTGCTAGAATGGGTCACCCATCTAACACCCGGTCGCAGCCAGAGCAACTTAACTTAGCGATCGACTCAATTGCCGACCACTGTTTAGGCCACGACCTCCTCAACCAAATTATACTACCATAAGATATAGATAATCTTGTCTAGTCTTACAAATTTTATCCTTTGTATAGGTGCCAAGGAGTAAATTCAAGTTTTGTTGAGATAAACAGCAGACAGATTCCTGATACGCGTCTCAGACATGACTTTAGAGTGGAGCCGTTTTATAAGCACTAAACTTTATGACATTAAAATAACTTGCGCTGTTGTGAACTTTAGAATATGTATAGTCGTCCAAGAAATTGGTCTGCGACGCTAAGGTCGAAAGTCGCCTGCACGTCAATTAGTCAAAAGGGTCATTTTTGCTTGTTATACATTACCTTAATTTCTACCAATAACCCTTAGATATTTTTTTTTAAGTAGGAGCTGTCATCCAAAATGGTAAAACACTTTCTTGGTCGACTGTACAACATCGAAATCCTTTTATACAAGCAAGTAGAATTGTCTTTAAAGCATACTGGCTGTGCCCGCTACTTTGTCAGCGGAAAATCAGATAATAAAAAATAGATCCAACTATAGCGTGATGACATTTAGCCTTCCTCGATAAAAGGGCTGTCTTACACTGAAACAATTTTTCGACTCGAACCAGTTGTTCTTGAGCTAAGTGCGTTCATGTAAATAAACAAACTCTTCAGCGTGAAAAACTAAACTACTTTGCTTTAATCCGCGAATGAATACGAGGGAAAATCGGTGTAATGCTGCAACCCGAAACCTACACCACCGCTGGACATGTTCTCCCTAGACCTGCCAACCTGTGTCCGAAGTCTATTAAGGGACTTCCAGGTTTGCCAAGGCAGATCCAGGCCAGAGCGGGTGACACAAATGGGCTACGTAAGGGAGCTCTCTTTATTAGGAGCTTTATTTAATTTATCAGCTAGGTATAAAGTTATAGCTTATACTTAGGCCGTAGGGACATTCCTAATGAATACATCTATAATAAAAAGTTTAAATTAATCGAGAAATAGCATTAAAAAAAATTATAACTTAGAATTAACAAAACAATTCAACGCTCATTAGTTCCTAACTCTACGAAGATGCATTTTGTGTTTTTCTATAATAAGGGTACCCTACTCTACCCTGGTACCTGCCCACGGGTCACAGTTACAAGTTTAGAAATATGCAGATGCCAATAAGTACATGAGACTCTACTCAGAATGCAAGATTTCATTCTTCAGAAGTAAGTTACGTCTTATACCGGAGCCAGAGATAGTTCAAAGTGCTTGTACATTTTGTCCTTGAAATCCACAAAGTTCTACAAAGCTTTGTGCAGTTACACAAAGTCCCCTGCCACACTACATGATCATTCAAACGAAGCTATGTCTGGCACCAGTATCACAGCCTTTAAATTGTCATTTAACAAATGTACATTTAACATTTAACAAATGACAATTTTAGAAAAGAAAACAAACATATTTCCAGCAAACAGAAACAAGACCCCTTATCTTTGTTTAATTTTATCTTTAAAAAAACTTCAAAAATCCGAAGTATGTAGATATTTGTATTAAATATTACTTCGTAATGACATAGTAGGTATTACACTGCAAATCTTAATGCCTGTGTTATAGGTAACAGCCGCCTGTTATACACAAATATTTTTTTAGGAATATATAAATACATACATATGGAGACATACACCAAGACTCGAGGTGGGAATCGAACCCACGACCCCCGCAGCAAAAAGCAGGGTCACTGCCCACTGCGCCAACGGGCCAGCCGATATAATATACCCATAATATGTAAGGAATATCGGTAGATATTATGTACTTATATAAATACTAGCTGCTCCAGCAGACGTTGTCTTGCCCAAATGTTGGCTTGTTTGCAACCAATCTCCTTTATATATTTTCCTTTGAACGTGACACTGCACGAATGTTTTATGAAATAATAATTTATGTTATCAGCAGTCAATAGTTTGTTGGAAGTATTCTGAACTAGCGATCAATTCTGTAGTTTTTAATATTTTAAAATCGTCTTTCCAGTTTTCCTTTCCTTCTTTTCTTTTAAACTGTCCCCGATATTAGGGGAATGAAACAAAACAAACAAAATTAAAAATGGTCTAGCGGTTTTCGAGTTTTCGCGAGACTAACGAACAGTGATTATATATATAAAAGACAGCACCGTCTTCTGTAATACTAAAGTTCTTACTCCGCGGGTTCATCCACTTAAAATGAGATGAAAATTTTTAGCGTGGTGATATACGTAAAATTAATAGCCTTTCTCGATAAATGGGCTATTTAACACTGAAATAATTTTTCAAATTGGACCAGTAGTTCCTGAGGTTATCGCATTCTAGTAAACACTCCCAGGGGGTGGATCTCCTTTATCTATCCGATAACTGGTCCGATCCACTACGGGTACGCGACCCTGGAGTGCCCTGTGAGAAAGAGGTACTGGTACCCGGACGCGCCGGACCAATTCGGCTACAAGCATGGCGCTACCTCTAATTAAATACTGTTATTATATTAAATATTAGTATACTGTATAGATTACAAAAAGTAAACACGCGAATAAAAGAAAAAGAGACTGTTGACCTCTGAAACATTTGCTTTGTTATTTTAAATTTTAATTTTCTTCAACTGTAACGATCCATATTCCCTTGGTACAAACACATTCATCTTTACACTATTCAACGAATAACTACGTACGAACACTAATTTTAATTATAACTTTTCCAAACTTTAGTACCAATGTAAAAGCACAAGTTCGGAGCTTTATTATCTAAAGTTGTTACGTGTGACGAACTAAAGTTTGCCAGTATGAATTTGTAGAAGGATTTTCATGTGTTGCCCAACCAGACATAACGACAAAACTACGCCCAAACATATTCAGAAGTTACACGATTTAAATCTTTAGCTTACGGTAATCAAGACGCGCAGTATTAATACCATTAAAGCTTCTAGAGAAGAAACAAACTCGACGACACGATGACAGTCGAAAGTTACAGGAACTTTTTCACCCTGATAACGTCTTATAAATCGATGAACGCCGGCTGTACGCACGAAAAAGCATGACTCATTGTCACGTTCCGCCTGAGCTGAGCGTACAAGCGATAAAAAGTCACGATCGGCCGAAGCATTCTGCTTTATCACGTAAAATCGTCCGTAAACCGACTTTACAGACAACTAATTTTTTTGGGTTCTAATTTTTGGTTTAAGTTAGCCTCAGAACAGAAGCTAGACTAATCTAAAACGCTTCATAAACTTCTGTTCTAAGCAGAAAATACGTCCCTTGTTATCGGTTTTGTAGTTGATAATAATAAGATTACTGCGTAGTTGAAAGAACAATAATCTTGTGTACTATTTAATGTCGAAAGGTATTTAAAAGGTCTTAAAAGCGCAGAGCAGAAACATTACTCGCACGTTCAAATCGCTTTAGTAGAGTTTCTAACTATTCTGAAGAATATTTTCGGGAATAGACCTATAGAGTTTCTAAGTCAGTGATTGAAGGCAAATTATGAGAGACGAAACTACAATAGGGCTTTGGAGCGTTAGTATTGGATTCAAAGATTATTAAAAGTTTCAACGGCATTTGCAATGCTAAATTTAGGAAATAACAAGCAACAATTTTAAAATAGACAATGGAAAAAATAAATCGTACAAAAGTTCGTGTCTACATAATGGCTTAATGCTTCAGAACTTGAAATTCCACCCACATTACCTAGTTATCTAAAAATTGACAACCGAGAATTCGCACAAAACTTTCTACCTGTTTCAACATCTTGTAGATCCATTTGCAAGCTCCGTTTCCAATACGACACAACTTAGGGACCTTAAAGAATAGAGCACACTCAAGGACCGGCAACGCATTTATTAGAGGTAGCGCCACGCTTGCGGTCCTAATGGTCTGTAGCCGAATTGGGCCGGCGCGTCTGGGTACCAGTACCTCTTTCTTACATAAGATCGGCGTGAAGTCACGGAAATGTTATCAGGCATAGTGATGGTATTGTTGTCGCATTTCGTTCGGTTTGTGACAGTACCCGATGGCCCAAGCCCCTCATTTCAGGTTAGTAACGGTAATATCTGCCAGGGTTATTATATCTCCATCGCAATAAAATCCACTATATTCTAAATCTATTCTTAGTCAACGTCCTGTCATAATAGTTACTGTGGTCCATACGGCCAACGTCATAGGTTTGTCAAAAAGTCCGTAACAGACACTTTGTTTAGCAAATAACTAATGCAAAAAATTTAAAAAATTAGGATAAATAAAAGAAGGCAAATTAAGTTAATTGCAAATATCTTATATATAAATTATAAATACTCTATACCTACTGATGTTTTAGAAGTCATTGATGCAGTCATCGATGTTGCAAGGAACCCATTTCGCTTGGTACCGATTACACCCCATCAGTAGGTATCCAGCGCATCGAATGTAAAGTACCAATAATTTTTTTCCTAATCAGTTGTTTGGTGATATTTGAAGTTTGCTTTTTAACATGTTGGAAAAATACAAATTCACGTTCATATCGTACCATTGCTTTCATAAATTTTCAATAGTGATTGTTACGGAATTTTGAATATTGATTTAATAAATATAGTTTATATTGGACAAAAATTCTAAATAAAATATTAGAGAAATCATATCTGTACATAATTAAACATTATTATAGGCATACCATGTGGGGTATAGCTCCAAGGGCCGAAGCTGATCCTCCTATGATTCTGCTACCATCGAAGTCCATGGACTCTTCAGCCATCTTGATGCGAGCAGCAGCAGGTATTCCTACCTCTACATGGTAGTCTTCCCAGAGTGTTGACCTGGATTCTTCGGCCGCTACGGCCATAGCCAGGCCAACAACTAAGAGTAGGAGTTTCATCTTCAGCGTTAAGTGCTTTAAAAAGTTTTATTGCATCGGTTTCTCTTTCATAGACTACGCCGATCGAACGGAGAAATTACCAGAAACGACAACTGCCATAATCGAAGATATAAGGCCAGCCTGCTGCCGCTGTCCAAGAGCCCCACGCCGGCCGATGCGGGCGCCAAGGACTCTAAGAACGTGGAAATCGCCGAGGTCATCGTCGGGGCCATACTCGGTGGGTGTCACTTAGATATTTACGCGTTTTTATTCGATTCATCATTCATCTTGTTTTATAATTAAGGAAACGAAAAAATATATTTTCTAAATCTTATATACACTGTAGAGTTACTCTCAGTCACTTATGAGTTCGCTTTCCTTGATCCACGGTCTTCTATTTTTCTTCTTTTTATTTTGTCCTAGAATTTCCAATGCAACCCTTTTAACAGAATCTCTAGTACTCGCCTAAGTATTTACAATATTTTACCTACTCGCAAATCTTGGCATTTGTCTATTATATCTAATTGAAAATTACGTCTTTAACTACATTTTATATTTAAATTTAATTCGGTACATTTTTAGGTCCCGGCGGTCGCAGCCTCGTCGAGATCCAGCAGATGTCCGGCGCGAACATTCAAATTTCCAAGAAGGGGACGTTCGCGCCGGGCACGCGCAACCGCATCGTGACCATCACCGGCACGCAGACGGCCATAAGCAACGCGCAGTACCTCATTGAGCAGAAGATACAGGAGGAGGAACTCAAGCGCACGCGCCACAACGCCATCTCCGGCCTCATGCAGTAACCGGGCTGGTCGGACCCGGACCGGGCCGGCCGGACCCGGACCCGCCGCGCGGCGTCCCTTGCGCAGTTCCGCTTCTGGAATCGACCGCGCGCCGGAGCCGGTCCCTTGCCGGGCGCCACCTGCGGGCGGGCGGCACGCAGCTCCTCCAGTTCTAGTCAAGCGTCGCCTCGCGGGCCGTCACCGCTCACCGCGCCAGTTACCTGAAGCAGTGAAGGACGCCGGCCGCCGCGCATGAGCCCGCGCGCCGGCGCCCTTTCACAAGGTCGAAGTACATAGGTTTATGTATCGTCGTTTTACGCATGCGTAGAGTTAGTGTTGAACTTTTATCGCCGTGTTACGTTTTCGGCCGTTCGCGCGCCGACGCGACGGTCGGACTCGATCGCGATGCCTCTTGTCGCAAACTACTTTTTTTTTACATCGGACGGCACGTTTCGTTAACGAAATCAATTTTGTAGTGAATGTTACCATTGATAAGTTATTTCTTGTTACTTTAGTCGACGTGTTTAGAGTTAAATTTGACTATATTCTGAAGTGGGAATCGGCGCACGGACGCGGGCCGGGGACGGTTCCGTCGCGCCGAAAGAGTCGAGAGACGTTTTAACCAAAGTTGGTGTTTGATTTTATTTTCTGACGTTAAAATTTATTCGGTGTGCGATGCAATATAGATGTTATTTTTTTTAATATTGACGTACGCGTTTCGAACCCTCGGAGAGAAATCGTTTTCATTCCTGTTGTGTCGCGTTAAAGATCTTTATTTTTTTATACGTTTATAATATTTTATTATCGTTTCGCTTAGGCTCGTTGTGTTAGTCGTTCGTTTTTCGTCGGTCTAAATTTTTGTCTTAAAAATGTAAGTACAATTTTAATAATAAATGATGCATGTCCATAATAGTAGAGAGGTTATATATTTTAAAAGTTTTAAAGCAGATTTCTATATATTACTCGAGAGGACAATATTAAATATTCTTATTTACAGTTACGATGTAATTAAGTGGATAGTTTATTTTTGAGCGCCATGGTACATTTGGGACGTCTGTGCTCGTCACCGTAGGGACATAATATTGTAAACTGTGATTATTTTTTGACTCTGTCAAGGTACTTCGCGTCAGTTACGAGTTAGCGTAGTGGCGAGGCCATTTGGAATTTTCCTGTCCGGAAAATAGTTTTAGTTGTTCGCTTACCTCAGAAGTGCCATCGTTATACATAGACAAGTAGAAGAGACGACCACATCTAAAGCAACCGGCAAGTCGGTCCCCCTTTGGGCGCCAACTTTTTACTTTGAAAGAAGGTCAAGTAAAGTCTGCGCCCACGATATAGGACCGCATCATAGATTATAACATGCATAACGGCATTTTAGGATAGAATTTACAGAGACATTCACATTACGTGATTTCTTTTTTCTGTTAAATTTATAATTATTACGTATTTAATGCAAATTTCGGTCAATTTTAACTTTCGAGATTCCTTTAAACAATACCCATGCCTAATTAAAATTCAAGTTGAATGCTAATTTAGATAATATACAAAATAATATTTAAATTAGACCTTCATATAAATGTACAAGTCTATATTTCTTTAATGCCAAACCACACCGTATGTCCGCGTGAATTGAACAAATATGTTATACAATGAAATGAATTACGGTTATGATTTTGGTCACGAGTGAAGTAAGCGCTGATAAAGGCTCGATGTATATAAAAATGGTAAGTTCCTTATATGATGGGCGGATAGCTTTACGGCTATTATGGCGTTGATTACTTATTAGGAATGAAGTACAAATGAATAGTAACACTTTATATATATATGAATCGGCTTAACTAATGTGTAGTCTATAAGAAATGGAATTGAGAAACGATTCTCTTAAATGTTGCAATATTGATTGATAAACACGTTCGTGACGTCATGACCTCGTACTTCCGTGGATAGAAATATAAAAATAATAATTATAATGAAAAAAAAATATATAAAAAAATATTGTTGTGAGTTTACCAACTGTCCAACGACATCTCGATAAAAAATGTTGTGGTATTGTTACTGGTCTATTATTATTATACGTGTGTTATGTAGGTAACATATTGCATCGTAGTCTCATTAAAGTAGGTAGTTATAGTGTATATTCAATCTTTAAAACGTAATATTAAGTCCGCTGTTAGTAACTCTGGTGTTTTTCAACTTTCTCATCTATTACGCATATACGGGGGTAGGTACAGATATCGTCTTGTGTCAATTAAACGAAGGTTTCTCACGTTCGCGACTGCAAATTCGGCAGCGGGCTACTCGTTCGACAGGCGACGGTTTTAAGCGCGGACTCTGGTACGTGCGACCGTAGCGGAGATTCGAAATTAATACATTGTAGGGTAGTTATGTAAAAATTAAAGTTACCAATTTTATTAAATCATTCCGTCATTTACTAAGCGCGACTCGTACGTTTTCGTAGGGTGTTACTTTAAATGTTTCGGGTCCCAGGCTACGTTCGCGGACTGTAACGGGAGTTATCGTATACGAGTCGTATCGGAGACGTGGAGTGGTCGCGGGCGGCCGACGTATCGTCTGTGAAGTCTATTTTACAAGCTCAATTTTATTGAACCTACGTATAAGTGAATACGTCAATTATTAATAAATGTGGAAAATAATGTCCGGAGTCGCATCGGCGGGGTAGGTGTGGAAAAACTAATATGGCAAATGTGTTCGCGTTTTCTGCGTGGTGTTTCTTACACCTCGATGATGGTAGTATATTTAAATAAAACTATTTATCGTAGATTTGCATCGCGTATAAAATCAAAGAATTATATTTTAATTCGTTCATTTCTAACATTTGTCGTCCGAATTAGGTGATAGTTTAACGTAGATCGGTTAGCCACAATATTAGCTCAAATTCTATAATATACGAGTATGCGACATAGTTAGCGGTAAAAAGTTTTATGTGAATACCTAAAAAGGAAAGGATATATCGTCGCTTGTGACGAAGTTGTGTTGAGAGAAAAAGATTAAGAGGACACGTCTGCGCTGCATCGTGCGACAACCGGTTGCAATTTCATTTCGGGCGAACGGGGGGAGGGGGGGGGATCTTCTATACACCTTTGTCTTCTTCGGAAACCTATATATTACTCCTCCTTTGATTTTGTTTACCCTCTCGTTGTTGCTTGATTTGTTCTTTACAATGTTTCCAATTAACAAATATAAACATTCCATCTAAATTTTCCCTTCTTCCCAATTCTTGTTGTATAAAATTATTGAAAGCTTTACACAATTTTAAAATTGTTAAATCATAATAGATCTCTAGTCGTGTTGTTGTATTATCTCTCGAAAGTAGTCACGAAATATATTAAATAATGCGACAAAAATTGTGCAATTACATTAATGAACTCGTTAAATCGTAGGGGCAGTGTAAAGAACATTTCTAAAGTTAAAAGTTATCGATTGAACTCTAGTTAGCTAAAATCGTATTAAAGAGTTAACAATAATACAACGGTGTATGTATAATAGTTAATTTTAATTAAAATACTGGAAATAAAATGTTAACGTTGTTATACAGAAGTTGTTACAATATTTGAGAGTATATTATCGTGAATAACAAAACTAATAATTTTTAGTGCGGTAACATTATCTGAATCGAAGCTGTTCGTGTGGAGATAATAAAAAGAGAAAAGGGATGTTCCGTTAAGTCGTGTAAAGGCTACTACGCACTTTGCCGGCGGCAATACCGGCGGCCCGATCGCCGGTACTGCCGGCGGGTATTCCTGCCGCCGGATTTGCCAACCAAACGACCCGCCGGCATGGTCGCCGGGTTGTACCGGCGGGTTGCGCGGCGTTCCGGCGTCAGTTCTTTCCTGGTTCCTTCACTAGCGTTCTACACGACGACTCCATCGTTGCCATCAATAACCCAACATCTATATTCAATCACCAAAAGGCGTTCGTGTGCACCGTAATGTGAATCTGCTCAACCGTCTAAATGGAATTCTTATTCTGCCATCGGACGGGAACATATTGCAGAGAATATTTCTTATATACCTACTTTTTACTGGTTGGCTTTGGTTCGATCAGTTTTCTTGTATTGTTAGGATTTGTATGTGGTAAGTGAAAAAAAGGGTTTTACGTTGTCATATAGAATTCGACGTACCTACCAAACCTGACGAATCTTCATTAAATCACCCTACAGGAAACAACTTAGACTATTTGTTACGTTTCTCCTACTTACTTCCTTCGTTAAGGTGAGGAGTCGATTCACCTGGTTGTGCCTAAAAGGAGTGCAAGAATTTATGTGTCAGCGTATGGCTGTATATTATATTAACTTTTAAATACTTACAATGCATAGTAAAAGTATTTCATCAGCCGTCGTTTATTTTTATGCAAAATCTCAACTTTAGAGAGGGACCTTTATAGGGCGCCCGGAGGCGACCCTCATAAATACAGGTACACGATCTCAGAATATGCCGACCCTTTGATAAAATAAAGATATAATCTTTTTATCGCTTTACTATACAATTGTGTGCATAAATTTATTTATAGTATTAAGTACTTTCCTCAGCAATAGTAGATACTGTAGTGTATACATGAAGGAGGGTAGTTGTTCATAAGACTATAAATACAGAGACAATCGGTTATGCGGGGGAATTCTGTTACGACCGTTGACTGGGTAACAACTATCTAAGTACATTGTGATCAGTGTGATTACGACGCGTGCA
>JANCMC010008546.1:0-12864 GCA_024363005.1 Charaxes varanes | reverse complement strand
GACTTGTATTAATAATAAAACTTTTAAATACGCATATGATACACAAATCTAAAGATTTATGTACCGAATTCCTATTAACCGGTGATCTTTATTTATTTATTTATTACAAAAATAACTTTACAATGTCATACAATAATTCCGTCAAACTGCATGGATAGTTTGTTGACGGGATCATCTCTCTTCTCTCTACATGCATAAAGCAAACTTGTTATTTTATATAAAATAATTATTGTTATAATATATAATGTATCCCAAACAAAGGATTACCAATGTGCCATTAGCAGTCCCTTATAAAGAAATAAGATGACATACGAAACACACCAATGCCAAAAAAAAAAACCATCAAAAAAATAGTCAAGAAACCTAGTTATTATAATTGCTCAATAGATGGCGCTATAAAATGAGCAAAAGTAGGAATGGAACTCGGCAAATTATTGAACGCATTTCTTAAATAGCAAAATGGTTGGAAGAGACAGAGTCTTTGTATATTTTTACCGTTACGAGCGAAGCATTGTAGCTAATTTAAAAATTTAAAATAAACTGACGAATACAGATGGGAACGATGTTTTGTATATGGTAATGCGCCAACTGTATTTTTAAGGTCAAGGAGTCAATACATTAAAATTCATGCCAGAATTACATTGACTATATAGTATTGACGTCTTTCGATTTTATCCTGCTGCTATTGTATTTTATGATTTTTTATCGTATTACTTCCTTTCACAGGCGCTGTTTATTCTCTTTTATTAAAAAAAATGTTGTTAATTATGATTTTATCCTGCTGCTATTGTATTTTATGATTATTTATTGTATTACTTACTTTCACGAAGTAGTAGTCCCAGGAAGGATCCTAGATCCTAAACAGATACCTATAATGTACTGTCATGTAAAGGTGATATAGATATTCTCCCCTGTAGTAGTTATTTAAATTTTCTTAAATTACGTTTAGATAGTATTGAACAATGATCTTTGATTTTATCTCGTAATCTCTGCTTGCTTAAAATTTAAAAATTATTTTTAAATAAAAAGAAAACCGACTTCAAAGACAAAAAGGCGAGGAACTAAAAAGCATAAAATAAAGAATACTTTCATACGATTTAGTAGACACTTACTGATGTGCTGAAGTAGGTACCAAGTCAAATAGGTTCTCCACTAAATTGATGCAGATGGCACCGACTTCAGCACATCAGTAATTTGAAACCTTTGTCAGACCTGGATTTAACTAATATGGGACCATTCGGGAAGCACCAGCTTTCATATGAAACAAGAATCATCAAGCGCAGTGCACCCAGTCGAAAGTTCTGCGGTAACAAACAAAAAAAAACATACGGGTCGTATTGATAACCTCCTCTTTTTTTGAAGTCGGTTAAAAAAAATGTTGTATACACCTGTCATGGCGCGTTATACCAAACTATTTTGTACACCTTTTAAAATATTGTATTCTGTCTATGACGATGGTGATTGTGTTTCTCTTTAATAAAAGAAATAAATAAAAATAAATTAGTTATATGTTAAATTCTTGTAAGAAGTAAAAGGCTTTTTTATTTTCATTATTTTTTTATTTTATTTATTTACTAGATGCACCCCGCGATGTCGTCCACGTGAGTCACTTTTATCACTTAGGGGTTTAAAAAATTAGTTTTTGATAGGGAATTTTTTTAGAAATATATAAATACATACATACGGATAATATACCCAGACTCGAGATGGGAATCGAACCCACGAACCCAGGAGCAGAAGGCAGGGTCAGTGCCCACTGCGTCAACGTGCCAGCCATAATTTATTAATACATAAAAACTGCTTTACATCGAAAAATTTTAAAAGCAATGGCAAACGAAACACTTAATGCAATATATAGTCATAAATGGGCTTGCAATTGCACCAGAAACAAAAGGGAAAACATTATAATTCATAAATTATTTAAAATATAATGATGCAATATATTAATTATGGACGGATCATAGACTTGATTTTTTTAAATATTTATTAAAAAAAAGAAACTCAATATGAGGAATATAACAGATAATCAAATGAATGTCACGTCACCTTAAACATATGTCGTACATCCGTTTGCCGATTTTTTGCTGTATGTCATTAATGGTGTCCCTCAAGGCTTTTGTGACCGCGTGCCCCCGAAGACTTTCGACGTTGAAATTGTTTGTTTTAGCGGGAAATATGAGGAATGCCACCACAGTCATCTCAGAGCCTGACGACTTAAGCGAAATGTTTTTTTTTAATATTACCAAATAATTTTAATTAGAGACAACATACATCTATAGAAAGAAGATATTTTCTTTTCTATTCCATAAGCGAGTTCTCATTCTGATGATTATCATTAAGTACTGAAATTCTCCTCTCTTAATTTCTCAATATTTTAACATACATAATTTATTTATAAATCCTGAGTGCTTAGTGCGAGTTTTCTAACTCTTACGCGTTGGTAAAGTTTACTTAAATTTGTATGGAGATTGATCAGCGATGGAAACACGTATAAAAAATTAAGCTACGCTCGACTGGAGGTTGCAAAACCAATTCTCCGCAAATGGTAGCGAGTTTTCACTTCACCTATTCATATAAATATATAGTATAACTAGCGGACTCGGCAGACGTAGTCCTGCCCAAATGTAAGCTATCCTATCTTTCAAGTTGAATCAAACTGCACAGCGTGTGCAAATTTTATTAAAATCGGCTAAGTAGTTTAGGAGTTCATCGCGGACAAACAACGTGACGCGTAATTTATATATATTACGATATAAATACTAAAATTTATTCACTGCTAGGAAATATTTTTTTATTTACATCGGTTTATAATTTATTTTAAAGGACAAATTGCAACTCCTATATCTCATATGAGATATGTTAAAATAAGGAAATACATATTATTTGAAACCTGAATAGAACAAATACTAATAAACTATAACTAATATCACTGCACGACCATTTGTTTTTATGACCAATACAATTATATTACCTTTTTGTAAAACAGACGTTACCTGTATATCACTAATATCGGCATAATATAAACAATGTGACTAAAACGCGACTAAACATATTATACAACCAACCTATATTTATCTGCAAAACATAATATTATTAACTTAGAAACATTAAAATGCAAATATTTATTGAATTATACGTTTTATTGTACACCACAAAAGAAATTAACGCATAGTAAGGTACTGGCAAGAAAATAGGTACGAAAAGCGGTGTTATCGCTGAAGAGCAATTTTTTCCACACAACTTTTAAGGCCAGGATATACACGAAGTGGTAAAGCAGAAGGGGTGCGCAAGAATACATTAAAGAGTCACTGCCCACTGCGCCAACGGGCCAGCCAAAAAATAATGTTAATTTAAACATCGTAATGTATATAATTTTACTGTAAGTATCAAAGTTATTAAATTCCTTCAAATTTTTCATCAGTACAAATTAATTTTACTGCCTTTAGTACCAGTCTTTGTCACTATAGTCTTTTTTCAAAAGACATCGATCAAATTTTGTAACATTAAAATGTCTTAATATTTTATCTTCTTTTCACGTTTTAATTGGAAATCTGTTGCCCTAAAGAATAGAAATCTGATTTCTATTCAGTAAGAATTTTCAGTGTAAATTATACAAGACAATTCTCTAATACTAACTAATCCAAGCAAAGGCTTGTATATAGTAGAATAACGTCTATGAATTTAAACCTTTAGCTCTAAGCTCAACAGCAGAGCAGAAATTTTCATTAAAGAACAATGAAGTTATTTGTACTCCACTGCGACTCTACTCCGCAAATTTCAAGCAGAACGTCTTAGATATATTCTTAGGGCATATAATTTTAAAAAGCAAATTGCTGAATATCAGTTTTATAATAGATATTGCTATGATACCTTTTTGTGCACGCACTACCTCTATCAAATCAAAATTAAAAAGATGTTTTATTCAGATGTATTTTTGCCCTTTTGAATAATCTAATATTTTAAAGGCTACCACCACTGATTCCGAAAAATTGACCACAAATTGAAAACAGAATTGGCCACACAGAATATTAACATTCTTGTATCTGAAACGTACGTTGAGGCACATCGGAAAGTCAGTGTAGTGCTGTGCTTTGGTGGCGGATTCGGTGGTGTAGCTTTCTGGTTGCAGCTCACGTTCCATGTATATATTATTAACATGTGCAATTGAATGAATGAATATGATAAATAAATGAAAGAGCTGTTTTAATATAGATGACAATTTACTCCTGATATCAAACACGACGTCTAAGCTTCCGCTTTACCTCGCCTTGGAGATCAACACCGCGACGCCCGGGGGAAATATGAGGAATGGACAGCACGTAAAACTGCAGTCCATTCCGTGTTTCTCCAGCTCTGGAAGTATTCCTTGTTGGAATAATATAATACGGATACATTACAGTATTCATAAATCCGCCGTAAACAATTTATAAATCATTAGATGTATTTCGCTATTTTCTCTATGTTTGTGTTGATTTTTTTTTCTTTTTATTGCAAGATTTGTATAAAAAAACTAGGTGAGCTTAATACTAAAAGCATTTTCCGCCAGCTATCCTAACCACGGACGTGCAAGAAAAAAAAATGCAACAAAATATTTATGAAAAAAAACTAAACCTATCTCAGGTATAACCATATACAAAATTAATTTAGCTTCACTTGTGTGCTGTTAAAATTCCTCCCGAAACAACTCTTTGAGTTTCACTTTTAAAAGAACTTTTGAAGAGAGCTCGCTTTAAGAGTTTTAAATATTGGAACTATAGTCAAAAGTAGCCAGTTTCATATCTTGCAGCATCAATAATTTGTCAATAGAAATTGCATGGAAATCGGTTCACTAGTTAAAACTACTAGTAACTAATAGACAGACAGAGAAACAAACCGCAGTACCGGAGCCAGACATAGCTCAATGTTTGTACATTTTTGACCTTGAAGTCTACAAAGTTCTACAAAACTTTGTAAAGTTTAATGACGAGTTTAGGCCACCGGGAAGTCTCACAAACCGAACGAAACGCGACAACAATACCATTACTTGACGTGACAGCATTGCCGCCACCTGTGAGAAAGAGGTACTGGTACCCGGACGCGCCAAACCAATTGAACTGCAGACCAAAAAGACTGCAAGGTTGGCGCTATCTCTAATGCAATTTAAAATAACAGTATTCCTAATATTTCTTAAGAAAAAATTCAAATAACTTTACTTTGAGTTTATTGTAGGAATCTTAAAAAACAACTGTTGCTTTTTGTCTATTATTTTTAAGTGTTCTCGGTAGTTTATTGGTATTAGTTAAGACGATTATGATAATTTATAAACTATTATAAAGTTAAAAAATTGTTAATAGAGCGTTGGTTTGCGTCTAAAATTATCTAAACACCTAGGGTTGCCAAAATCCATGATTTTTTTTCAATGTTCTATTTTAAAACTTTTCGTCGCGACTATACCTCTATTATTTTGCTCCTATTCTAAAGCTCCTCCGATAGGAAAAATCCCGGAATACCGCGTAAATCCCAACCGCAGCTAACAAAAAATTCTGATGACCTTGAAACGTGTGAATAAACCTTCATAAGCTGTACCTAAAACACCCATCTCGATCACGACAGCTTTCAAATAAAAAGATCACATCAAAATAGGTCCATTCACTTAGAAGCAGCGATGTAGCTACCATCGTGTCAGCCGTATCAATAATACGGGGCCCATAAATGTATTATTATTATTACTAATTTATATCTTTAATGTATGTAAGCCGATTTTATGACCGGCCCGTTGGCGTTGTTGGCAGTGACCCTGCCTGAACGAACGTTTCATTAGCAATTTTTTCTTCTTATGTTGGTGATATTTAATAACTTTTTTCGTGCGTTTTTGTATACCGTTCAGTCAGAAAACAGCTAATTGGAGTCATTTTCGTTCAGGTTAATCAAGTATTAAACAGAATCTACGTTGAGAAAACAACTGTCGTACAAAAATTTCTATTTCAAAGTTAACGCGCATTCAAAAATTTTAATTAATATTATTTTTAGAGTATTGGTACGGACTGTAAAAGTTGACAACAATTTCTAGAGTAGTAGAAATTTCTAAGTGAAATCTATCAAGGTCTAAAGTTTAAAATTACCTTTAACCAAAAAATAATTAAAGTTATAAATCGAATTAATGCAGCTTACGTTAGTAATTTGTCAAAGAACCTAATGCATTAACTATATTATAATCACTATCGTAATTCGAACACACACGGCGACAATTACCAAAAAATGACACATAATATAGAATAACATAACAATTGTCAACAATTCGTGATGATATTATATTGTAAAACAAAATCTTCATTTATGAATGCAATTAGGAATAACATTATCGATGTTTTAATTTTTTAATTTATATCTCCCAATCAGGCTCTGTTATATAATCGATTTTTTACTTTCTTGGCAGAGCGGTCGTAGTTAACATTTTATTGTGGATTTGACTCTTCTCACGACTTCGCGCTATCTATGTGAAATGTTTCTCAATTTTTTGTACTATTGCAGAAGTTCGTCTAGTAATCATAAATGTACTGATAATAAATATAATCTTATATATCTTATGATATTCCTTCCATACAAGAAAATGTATATACATATTGGGCAGCTTGCTAGGCTTGTTGGGTTGGGTTATTTACCGCCGCCCAAAACTCGGCTTTGTCGCTCTTTTAGCACCACCCAGCCCTCCTTAAGTATTCTAAGTGTCTCACCAGTCACCCTGTATCCCTATGTAGTTATATTCAAAGAAATCTCTACGAAAACAAGATTAAGGTACCTTATTTACAGAAGATCCTATCACAGTGTATTCTCTACGGAGAACATGGCCCACGACACCGCAATAAGTTGAACCTAAGGATAACAATTATACTTATCACAAAATATAGTATAAGTAATTTATGATAATTTTATTATTGGCGAGACGAGGTCATATTCTATAATCTATCTATCTATATATGTATATAAAAATCAAACGTTGTTTGTTAGTGTTTCTAAAACTCAGAAACTACATCATTTTGAAATCTGTTTGTTTTATTCTATTCTCTTTTCTTACGGAAAGGTTAAAAAGAAAAGAAAGAAAGAAAGAAAAAATCAAAAGATTATTTGAAAATACTAAAAAATGCACATTTAGTCGCTATTTCACATTACTTCAAATAGATGACGTTTGTACAAGACCATTTGACAGACGTGACGTGTAATATTATTATTTTTAAAACCATACGGCCAGTGTCACGTTTTATGAAAGAAATAAAGGAGATCTGTCAATTGACTACTAAGAGACGACCAGCCGAGCCAAAATTCGGGATGGACAACGTCTGCCGGGCCCGCTAGTATATATTATACATATCTACATAATTATAAAAAGCGATTCGCTAATGTCATAACACACATTTCTTAATCTTTACGTCGCGCATAATCTGTGTGATGTATGACACTGCAGGGCAAAGACCTCCGTCTGTTCTGTCTGCGGCTATCGTTTATTTATAATTAACGAAAAACTAAAGTTCAACTGGATCTACCACTTAGCGGGATATTACCGCAGTATTATGTTTTTAAGCTTCTGCTATGAGATGGTGCTTGCTTATCGGATAGCTCGTAATATTTAGAAAACATAGAATACTTAGATATAAACGTGCGTTGAGGCACATCTGAAAGTCAGTGTAGTGCTGTGCTTTGGTGGCGGACTCGATGGTGTAGCTTTCGGATGGCAGCATTACACCGATTTTCCATCGTATTCATTCGCGGATTAAAGCAAAGTAGCTTAGTTTTTCACAAATAATAATTATTTATGTTTATTAACAACTAACAGCTATTAAAGATAATAGATAAAGGAAATACAACGATAAATAAAAGCGGAAAAAGCAAAGCGTTGCATTAGAGGAGGCCGCAAAAATACCAACTGTATGTCCTCGATGCGTGTACAAAGCTGCAACCAACACTGGCTAGAACCACCTAGCGAACATACAGGAAGCTGTATTGTCAAGCATTTGGGAAATCTATACATACTAAGTGTTCCCGTCGCGTAAACTAGGTGAAAAAATAGATTAGATTTTAACTTGCTAATAAATAGCCTTACACGATAAACGGGCTATCTAAAACTGAAATAATTTTTCGAATCGAAGCAGTAGTTCCTGAGATTAGCCCGTTCAGGTAAACAAACAAACTCTTTCGCTTTATAGATTAAATATTCTTGCAGATTCGATCCTATTTCAATTAAAAAAATAAATAACCAGCCACAAAGTAACGTTAAATATAACGTATCAGCTCCCGAAACACGGAAAAGGTCGGATGTTTGAAAATCAATATTGTAATGGGTCATCCATCTATCACCTGGCCTTGGTAAGAATAGTTTAACCTAGCGATCGACTCAAATGCGGAACACTGATTAAGCTACGGTCTCCGAACGTGGGAGACATTGCAAAAAATATATGAATAAATTCTGCTCGTGGAAGAAATGGATTAATAATAAATAAATAATGAATAATAAAACTTTATTGTCACATGAATGTAAATCGCTAAATGTATGCAAAACATGTTACAATAAGTACATAAATAGTAGTAAAATATAGAGCATCCGATGCCGAACTAGATATAACTTGTATTTCAGCATCCGGCGCCACACTCAACAAGATATATCAACTAAACTACTGGTATACAATACTATGATTCTATTATTATTATTATTTTATTTTCTATCTATCTATCTATGATTGCATAACATTTAAAATTTAGTCTAAATTTAATGTGTTTATCTGATTTGATTCTCAAAAGACGCTACTGAATAAGTTTCCAATTATCTGAAAACATCTAGTAGAAGTATCAATTGTATAATGCTACGGAACACGTTTTTAGATATCAGCTCAGACTTAACGAGATTTTTTCAATTAAAGCGACGTCAAATTACAGCTGAATCCTTTTCTTAACAAGAGAATCTCCATACTAATGGTGCGATTTTGTAAAACAAAAATATTTTCGCTCGAGGCGAAATTACGCAGGTTTGGGCGAGCGTGATGCTATTTCGTACTGACTGCACCTCGCGATTTCGTCCGCGTGAATAATGAAAAGGAAAACACGGAAGGCGAAACCAATAACAATTGAAAATACAATAATCGAATTATTAAAACGCAAAATACGAAACTCACCATCATCGGCAGCTTGCACCAGCAGTTTTGCAATTTGCTCCGCACTCGGTTCCGCGCGTTTGACCGCATTCTTCCTTTTCTTTGTTTTGTGTTCACTCCTTTTCGGTGCTATTTCGTTAATTTTCTTTGGTTTTATGTTTATTGTTAGTGCCCTATAATTATCTCTGTCCGAATTTGAAGAATCCGATTCTGATGCATGACCTATATATTGAAATAGTTGTATTTTAATCGATTCTTAAAACATAGTAGTACATAATTTTGAATTTGTTGGGATATGAAATAATTTCTAATCAATACTTAATTTGTATTAGATTACAGATTTAACATGATTTATAATTGCATATAATATTTGACATTGCTGTTCTCTATATTAGGAGTTTGACATAACTCATTGAGATCGGGGATTGAATCTAGACACTTAAAAGGACCTCACTCTCTCATTATTTCTTCTTTAATGAGTATCGTGACTCCTAATTGATACTAGGATTCCTAGTCGTCAACTCAAAACGATATGAAATAGTAAAAGATGTAAAGTTGTTGACTGATATTTTTTGGCATGACTGTGAAAAAACGATTCAAACGAAGTTTTTCTTTCTATTTGCTAACATTAAAATATTATCTGTCAATTATTAAAGATACACTATTATTTTCTTCATTTTTAAATTAATTTTACCCCTTTTCTTGTAACATTTTAATGGCTCAATGAGAAATTTTCGAGTTTATTATTAACCCATTAGAACTTGTTCGAACTTGTCTAATCTTGTAATATGAGAAACCAATTTGATCAATAGAAAACTTCTGAGCCCGCGCGATATCTTTCATTACATTTCATAACTTTATTACGATGTCTAAGCGAAAATCCTTTCTTGGAAAGACATTATTTTCTTAATTAATATTGAGGTTTTGACAATCGAGCTGTAAAGGGAGTCGATCACTGTTAACATTTTTATTAGAATATTTACTAGAATATGTTTACGCTATATAATACTGGCTGGGCCGCCATACAACTATTTATCTTTCAGATTGTTAATCTATTCAATAATTCTTATTTTCCTTCCTTTACAAATTCCTCTAATAACATAACAATTAAAATTGATAGTTGTCAGATAAAAAGCCCCTAATTCCCGCCATTATTCCATATTTTTTTTTAAATATCTTTGACGACAGTCAAGTGTTCTAATGTGCCAATGCTGCCAGTATTCCTCGCGAAAAAGGACATTAGAAATGTTGGCGACAGTAGATGTTAAATTTATTTAATATCTATTTATAGTTAGGTAATGTATATTCTTAATGTGTACGTATTCAATTTATAAAGATTCACCGAAGCTTATATTTTGTTAATATATTTTATAATATAAGTATATTTATATTACGTATTCTACGTTTGGAAGACAAATTGATACTTGCTTCGGAGCTGAAATTCAAAAGAGATGTAATGTAATAACGTTCCAGTGACAGTAAAAACCCATAGACAATGATAAGAAATCTAATAAAATTTGATGTCAGCATAAGACGTAAGATATTTCATATTCATGGCTATTTCTAATTCTGTTCTGTCTGGCCTGATAAAGAAGTTATTAAATTTTATTTTATCGCTTCTTTTGTGCGAACTTTCAAAAAGTTTATACTGTATGTTATAATAATAACTGAAATGATATAAGTAGATGTATTGACTTATTTTTAGTAAAATGTTCATTGTAATCTGTGTTAAATGCCTATCATTGCTGCCACCATGACAATCATGACGTAAGACGTATTTTATTGGTCGGTCGCAATGGCGGCAATAGTGACATATCGTGTTTGCAGTGCTACCATCATTGATAACAGTATGATGAATTACTATTGTTGATTGTTATGGCCGCGATTATATTGAAGTATTGGGTGTCTATAAAAAGCGGTGGATTAAGTGTATTTGGAACTTAGGTACTTGAGACTATAAAAAACGAAGTGTAACTAACTACTTGTTTAATTTATAACACTTATAATACATAACTTTATTTATTGTAGGTGGGCAATGAATATAATGTACCAAAATCTCATAGTAATTGTACCAGTGGTAGATCGGGTAGAGCGTTTTAATATGTCACTAGGAACTTTTTAATTTGATCGGATTATAGATACATCCTTCGCTAGTATTTGACTATTATCGCGTCTGTAACTTCATGATCTTTTTCTTCAGAAGAACAATTGTTACGTTAAAAAGTGAAAGGTCACCTATCACGAAATTTAGAAAACTTCAGGACGTATAAAGGTGGAATTTGGCAAGGAGGTAGTTTATATTTAGGAGGTATTTGTTAAAGGAATTTTCGATAGGACCAGATTAGGAGGTTTAAGGGCTGTTGCAAGTTTAATTTAAACACATATTCAAGTGTTTCTTTTACATCATACTAGCTGTACCCGCGACTTCGTTCGCGTGGAGTTAGGTAGAAAAATAGATTCTTAGGTAGATAAATAGAAAAACACATATCCTTTCTCGAAAAATGGGCTATCAAACACTGAAAGAATTTTTCAAATCAGACTAGTACTTCCTAAGATTAGCGGGTTCAAGTAAACAGACAAACTATTCAGCTTTATATATTAGTATAGATATGTTTTGTCTGTTAAAACACATGTCTCAACGCTACAATAATAATTTATTAAGCGGGTACTTTAATGGTCTATAACTCAGACCTATACATAAATATGTATATGATATACTAACAATGATAATATATGAACATTGTAAAATAACATACTTGAATGTTTTCTCACTAAATATATGATAATTAGTTTCAACATAAACCTAAGCATATTTTAATACAAGTCGGTTGTAAATATCGCCTGGGGCGGCATACACTCGCCCGTCCTTATGAACACCTACACCATACACCCTAAAGTTTTATACGTTGTTTACTAATATTTAATGAATGTTAAAATTGTAACGGTCGGAACTACAAACCGAGGGGTTTGTTTAGCATATTTTTACAAACTTGTCTCGTATATTTACGAATACTAGCCGTTGAAATTTTACTATACGCACTACTGAAATGATTGTAAGTAAATTGAGGAAAATAAATTGTAAGAGTTCATACGGTTGGTTGTGGTTTAATTATTATTTATATATAATTAGTGTCATTGCTTTTGGCGGAAGGGAGAGGAAACCTATACCCAACAGCGGGTTGATATAGGTTGAAAATTATGATAGCTTTTGGAGGTCAGAATACGAAATTAGTAACAAACAGTGACTGAAGTGGTTATTGGAAAACCGCAGATTGTAAGAATGATGTTTTAAGGCAGGAGAAGTTATTTAAATAGATGTTTTATTGGAGACATATTAGATGTTTTTGTATATTAAGACTAGCTGTAACTCGCGACTTCGCTCGCGTGAATTCAGTGATTTTATTAATCAAATCTTATCCCTCGAGTTGGACCAAATTACACATAAATACCAACTTTTGTGACTGTTGACTTGATAAAGGAGTTCACTGGGAACATACATAGTGACACTGGACCTTTATATATTAAATTATTATTTAATTACATATCGTTTGCTTAATAAAAGTTATTATTAATACGAGCACTTTCTCGCCTTGATTCGTTTCAGGGTTGGTTTGATTTTCCATATAGAGTTTCCGAAATTCTCTCTCCTGTTCTTCGCTCCAGGCCCTCCCGCCCGGCTTATCTCTGAAAGGTTCCAGCAATTAATCACCATTTAACCTTTCGCCAGTCGAAAGTTTGACGC
>JANCMC010008539.1:0-12874 GCA_024363005.1 Charaxes varanes | reverse complement strand
GATACGGAAGTGACTATACTAGGGATATTGGATCGTCAGTTCCTTAACGTGGCACAAGAAAATTACGGGTGATGCGATTTCGGAGAAATCGTCACGTAACAAAATATCGTATGCTGTGCGAGTGTATGCGTGTGAGTGAGTACACGCGCAAGTTAATGAGCAGCCGGGTGCGAAATTCTCTCTCTTTGTCCCTTTTTGGAATTAAAGTCCTTAACGGGGATTACGGGGTAAAGGGGTAAGTAGGGGAGAAGGGAAAAGATAGAAAGGGGAAGGGGAAAGAGTGGAGTTGGGTACAATCATAAAATGCTTATATATACTTTCTCTCCAACATGTGGTGAGAGTTGAAAGAGAGTGCCATAAGTAAGCGAGAACAGCCCAGCGTAGAAGGGTACTGAACCGGGCACCTTATTCATTTCAATTCACCCTTCAAACCACTTAGTTATTAAGGTAATAAATTCTTAAAAGCCTTTAGATTAGACTAGTAGTTTTGGAGATTATCCCATTTATACAAACACACAAACTTTCAACTTTATATATTAACTAGTTGTTATCCGCGACATCATCCGCGTAAAATTAGGTGAAAATTTATAGCGTGATGTATAGCCAATAATCTATCCCGATAAATGGGCTATCTAACGCTGAAAGAATTATTCAAATCGGACCAGTACAGTTCCTGAGATTAGCGCGTTCAAGTAAACAAACAAACTCTTCACCTTTATACATTAGTATAGATAGCTTAAAATTGTTAACATTTGGCTGGCCCGTTGGCGCAGCGGGCAGTGACCCTGCCTTCTGCTCCGGGGGTCGTGGGTTCGATTCCCACCTCGTTAAGGGCCGGCAGCGCATCTGCTGGCCTTCTGGTCGTGCAGATGTCCATGGGCGCCAGTAGGCACTTCGGTGCCTGATGCTCGTTTACCCCCTTGTAACATAAAAAAAAAAATAATGTTAGCATCCGGACTATAAATTATAATTATGCCAAATTTCATACTCCTCTATAATCGCAATTTTCTTAAAATGGAAAGGATTTGTAGCACGTATTAACATATAATATTGTAACTATGGTCAGGGCTTGAAATTCGACTGTAATTTTTAAATATTTTGTCGTCCTAAAATCGAATTTGAAAGTATACTGGATTAGACTGAGAAGTATGTAACTACTGCACTACTAGAAGGCTTGCAGAAGCGTTACCTGTACCTTTGATAAATGAATTTGCTCTGCTCTGAAGATCCTCATGTAAAAATTTGTTGTCTTATAAAATTACACATATAAAGCAACACGGTCAACAAGTGTCAAATATGTCTTTTTTTTTAAATAAAAGCAAACAACACGGGCAAAGGTAAAAAGCCGCAATGTATAAACATTCTGCCTTAAATTCATTACGGAGGGCCGCTGGAGCGCGTAATTAGATGTAGCGTCAGCATGTTATGTGACCATGTAATGTGATTTTGTTTCATAAATATAAATAACAGGCTAGAACCCTGGACCGAAAGCGTTGAACTCAATGATTTTATAAGCATTTTGATGGTTTTTAACACTTTGTGAAGAACCCATTCCTTACTTTATTCTAAAGACCGTTTGTCGTACTTCAAAGAATATTTCAGCCAAAAATTACATAAAAAGTGTTAAAGTCGTTCCGAAGTTATGGCGTTACTGAGAAAAACACATTCTTTTTTACATATATAGCTTTTGCAATACCTACTGACGCAATACGGCAATACACTTTAAGATACAAACGCTTCAAATTTATTTTTCTATATAGAATAAAAATATTTAAGTATCAGAGTGAAATTTATTTGTGACGTGTACATTTAATGTCACTTCAAGGATAGCGAGTCATATATTTGCGTCATACAACGTAGACATCAACATTAAAATCATACCATATCTGATTTTTCATATATAACGTGGTACGGTTAGCAAAATCATCGTGTCGTACTTTTAATAAAATAGTGCATGCTTTGCATGACCAAGTCATACTATGAATTAAACTACCCTCATTTATGGTCATCGGCCGTTAAAAGTGGTATTACTCGTTTTTCAAAGGTCCCTAAATCGTCTAGATCGTCTAGTGTAACATTGTAGCTGATATTTGGTTCCAAAAAAGGTCCTGCCAGACAGTAAAGTCTTTGAAAATTTAGTGTTTCAGGTTAGTTGTTCTTGCTTTAGTCTTACGACCTGATTAAAAAAAAATATCCTACACTCAACTAGCTTCATAAACTTATAAGTATATACTATATGTATATACTATATACTAAATGATGTATATATATATGAACTAGCTATTTCCCGCAACTTGGTGCGCGTGAATAGACCTCCTTAATCTGGCCCTAATAAAAATCTTTTTTTAACGGATGTTAAAAACCTATAAACTACCTCCTTGCCAAATATAATTTTTATGAGTGACCTGTCCCTTTTATATAACATACATATATATTTTTAAGAATACATTAAGGTATACTTAATATTTCGTTGCAAACCTTTTAGCTTCTCTTAAAAGCTCGTTAAGCTTTTTTCAAAAGACTGTTAGGAGTAATCGCGATCCAAGTCGAGGTTTTAAGACTTCACGGATTTAATTTCGTCTACTGTTGATTCATCAAAGCCTCATATATTATTTTTAATCAATCAAATCCATTATCAGGTTTCAAAATATATTATTATCCATTAATTTTTGTTATCTATTCTGCGGACGGTACCTATCTCATTACAAGCCACACCGCATGAAATGTGCGGCGCGCCGCGGTTCAGCACTATATATAACTTATCAAGTAACTTCATTGATCAACATAATTGCAATATTATATTTGTTGATGGTATTTGCAAGAGAGGCACTATCGTGTATATACATGCATTAACAGAGCAACCTTCAACAAAAGGGTATACAATTTATGTACCAAATGTGGTTAATTCATTTACGAACCTGCTGGTCTATGGACATCGAAGGTCCCTTGCAATAAAGCTAACCTTCTGCTCTATGGGCATAAAGACAAGTATAGTTTGAAAGAATATTCTATCACTGTATATTACTAAAGAATGAAATTCATAGGCCTTGTATAACCTAATATCTGTAATGCCTGAGCCAGACATAGTTTCATTTGAATGATCATGTCATGTGGCAAGAACTTTATATAACTGCACAAAGTTTTGTAGAAAAAGATGCTTTATTCAGGTAACAATTTTTTTTTAAATATGTGTCCATATGAGACCATATCACATTTTATGCTGACTTTAAATCTCAGCATCGGACGGTCTACTGAGCATTTGGCATGAGAAATTTCTGCTACTTTTTCGGCTCTGAGACGTGCATAAGATGGAGGTCTTTGGTGAGACAAAATAATAAATTATACTTAATCAATCTAAACATGTCTTTTCTTTTAATTCCTTGTCTGTAAAAAGAATAAGGAAAAGGAAATAAAAGACCTTTTAAAAAAAATTGTGCTCGTTATATTTAGTTAACGGTTATGGATGCCGCTGAGGACAGTTTGTCATAACTAACTAGATTTGTGTTTATGGAAGGTCACAAAATCAATTATGGTTATTTGAATGCAAATTACTAAGCAAGTCCTCAGGGCGATTGTGTATCGCAAACAGTAGACAATTTTGTTGCAATGTTGGATTCGAAGTAGAATTTATTTATTGCATCCGACTTAATTGATTGTAGAATTGGCATTTACATCAATTAACATTTATTTGTACGCACAATCAAAGAAAATGTAAAACAAACAACGTGAGTCACAAACAAACATGGTCACTTCACCATGTTGATAACAACTTGCGTGAATTTACTCACCATACAAACTCGCCTATATATATTTGTATTTAAAACAACAGGAGTGTGAGAATTCTTCTCCGCCACTCAACATCTATATGAAACTAACTTTATGAATATATATTTATATTTATTTATTTATGTACTACAAAATTGTAAAGTAAGTGGAACTTATAAAATATGTTTACAAAGGAAAACTTATCTCTTAAAGAGATCTCTACCAGCCACCTTAGAGTGTGAGTAAAAAATAAACATATAAACTATGTTGTAGGTAGATACATAAATATTTACAATATTTTATAAATAATAAAAAAAACTCATATTATATACACTACATACAAATATACATATACAATTATATAATTAAATGTATACTATTTATATAGAGAGATAATATAACATACTTTTATATACATACATATTTAAAGAAGGTTGCATGCGCTAGGTTCTTCATCGCGCAAATTTGTGGCAGTCAATTACTCTTTGTGAATAGAGATAATTGAAATGAAAACTTTATTAGTTATGCACTTTTGTGAAGGGCAATAACCGTTAAACTCGCGACACCATCACCACTACCGATACCAACAGTGATTTATAGTTCTGCTGGCACTCACAGATTGAGGTTTTTTAAATAAAATGTATGCAAGGACGAAATACATTAAAATCGCATGTTTGTGAGAATTTAGATTCTATGCAGGTACACTCAAAATTTTGAATTGTAAATTGTTTAACACGTATAATTCAGTAAACTAGGGAGTTAGGTAAGGTAGGCTATGTATTAGCATTCAATCACGTTTTGCCAATCTGAAAGGTGATCTCGGAATGTTTAACTGACGTCTTGTTAGGAGAACGCAAGACACCAATGTGGAAGGTATTCGTGGAGGGGAGAGTGGGCAGGAGCGTAGATTGATACGCTTGACATCCATAAAGAAAAATCGTCAGTCCGGGCTAGCTGGAGTTGCCCGCAGATCCGTATATATAATTCGTGTGCAAAAACATTGCTTGCGCGAGTAAATATCACTCAATGCGTTCACAGCCCGTGCAACGCCATCTCGTGTAAAATTGGTGTATCCTTTCCAGTCGACATCATCGCCAGCTCGAGTCGCGTGTAGTTACTTCGTTATTTAGTTTTAGTTAGAGTTGCTACAGAAGTATTGAGGTAGAAAAGTCTATTACATTAATTTTATAACTGTAGTATTCTACGACCGATATACGTGTCTGTCAATAATTGTTTTTCTTATAATATGGTATTATAACGGAAGAATAAAATATACTAGTGTCTTAAACTATCTTTTTCTAACTTTAGGTATGTCACTGTCAATCAAAAGGGTCTAAGACCATAGAGTAAATATACAAATGGCTAGACCTTATGTATACTCTACGGTCTAGCCGGGTAATTAAAGCGAGTTAGTTCTCAATTACGTGCCATTGGCTTCTTTTATTGTTTTTTTTTTAAAGAATATTTGGAATACTTTTAAAGTATGTCTAATATTTCCTTTTACACCTCCTACTAAGCTTTTATTAGGAGTGGGTGCGACAATACCCCAACGGTGGTGGGTTTTGCGGATTTCAGCCCATACCTTATACCGTTGAGCTATTGAGGTTTTATAATCGGCTTGATGCGCCGACACAATTTATATAAATTTCCCTACCAGCATTCGCTTGCACTAAAAAAAGTGCCCTCTCCATCAATGAATAGTGATATCTGCGCCGTCGCAACGCGACAGTCGCGCGCGCTAGGTGCCGACGGGTGCGTGCTCGAAGTCCCCCTTGTCGAGGTGGCGGCGCGCCTTGGGCTCGTACAGCAGCACGGAGCTTCGCTCGGGGCTCGTCTTGTTGCGCTGCACGTCTGCAACGACCGACAACTTAGTACGCGACTGCAGTGCTACAGGACTGCGCCACCGGATGTCTCGAAACGGCACTCCGTGCGGTAGCAGTCCGTTACTCCTACTGGTCGTGAGGTCCGACGCGCAATCACGCGTGTCGATATACTCGCATGGTGAACGTTCTCCTCCTTTCCTTCCAGGTTCCTCCCAGTGTATGGCTTAAATTCTGTAGAAGCAAATTAAGCCCTACGCTGGGAGGAACGTTCGCCGTGTAGTCCTCGGATTATTATTAACGAAAATTAACGACAAAGTTAAATCTAGATTTATCAAAATGTTAGAGACCGAGAACTTCAATGGTAGAGTGGAAGATTTTGGTCCAAAGAGTTGCGAACTTACAAAAATATTTAATATCAGTGCTAACACACTGTAAATAATTAGTGTTCTTTAAAGAACACTAATTGTTCCACTGTACAGAGGCATAATATATGGAAGCAGTTGATACATGTCTTACGGAAAGATATGTGCCTAACAAAAAATTAAAAGAATTTTTCCCCAGGGGGTGGATCTTCCTTTGTCTGTCCGATAACCCAACAATCAGTGAGAGTAAATCAATGCTGACCAAATGACAATACAGAATATCATCACAAATGGAAATTGCTTTCGGAACTCTTGGATGACGCATGACATCATTCTGCAGTCTTTCGGATGCATCCGTCGATGCATATAATTGAATGCATATTGCCCTTAAATCCTTCTTTAAAAGCCGGTAACGTTAATTGGTAACATCCTAATATAGAGGCGAATAGGTACCACAACAAGAAACAATAGTAATAAAGATATTCGAGGAGGTCGTCCCTTCATTAGTGGCCGGCATTTGAGTCGATCGCTAGGTTAAATAGCTCTTATCGCGCATGGCGATAGATAGGTGAGCAATTCTAATATTAGTGTTCAAATATCCGACGTTTCGGTAAGCTCGTAAAACAGTGGGACCCAATTAATGTAACCGCGTAATATTTGTCGCGAGATTGTACATATATTGTGGGGATTCCGAAGAATGACCTCAGACAGCAGTAGGTCAGCTTAACTCGCCCCACAGCCACATCATCTGCAATCCAAGCGGTGCCTGGTACTACACAGAGATACAATACTCTAAAGAAGAAGAAGAATTAAGATATTTGTGAAAGCGGTGATACATAGGACGGCAGTTATAGTGAGAAAGTTTCATATTCTAGAGCCCTGAGCAACGGTTTCTATGTCCTCACCCCCAAGAGCTCTGTTTTCATATATTTTGAAACATTTTCATTTTATATTAATGCCCATAATATATATTTTTATAGTTAGTTTATTGTGTTCCACAGCTGGGCAATCACCTCCCCCCTCTTGATCCATCTTCCTCATTCCTGGGCCATCCACAAGTTCCCCGCAAAGGTATCCAAATTGTCGCGCCACTTCTTCCTCGGCCTGCTGGGTCGTGGCGGCCTTTGGTCAGCATCGTGTAGCCAAAATTTTAGGTACCCTTTATGAAAATAGCGTGAACGGAGGAGTATGAAATTTAACACAATTGTAGTTAATAATAGAAAATGGTATGCGAAAGCACATATTTTTATTTAAAAAATACACATAATAAATATATTAAAGTATTAAAATAAAACCTCACGCACACCAATGCAAAACCATTTATACACACATGTATACCTTTTATTATTGGATAGCGTAGTGATGACAATCATGACAAAATAAACTACTTTCTTAATTATTTCATTTATATCAAATAGATATTGTTTTACAAAGATAACAAATTTGTGCATAGCTTATGATACGTAAATCTATAAATTTGTGGTCTAATTACGACCAGCCGGTTTAGTAATACCTAGTATTACTAAACAAGTTAAACGATTCCCTACAACAATACTCGTTGTGTCGGAGCCAGACATAACTTCATTTGAATGATCATTTCAATGATCATGTATCGTGATGGATGACTTTGTGTAGCTGTGTAAAGTTTTGTAGTTCTTTGTAGTCTTCAAGGACAAAAATGTACAAAGACTTTGTACCATGTCTGGTTCTGACATTATAAAGGCGTTTCTCCTTAGTGATCTCAGCAAGATCTCTGCTCAGCAACCTTTATTTGAACATCAAAAACTAATCATTTTTGAGACTAATTAACCGAGTTATTATGATATGATGATTCTTCTTCTTCTTCCTAGCGTCATCCCGGCTAAATACCAGGGTCCGCCTAGATAGGATGTGGCTGTGGGGCGAGTTAAGATAACCGATTGCCATCTGACGTCATCCTCGGAACCCTCACGATTTCTACAACAGATGTCCATGGGCGCCGGTAGGCACTTCGGTTCCTGCTGCCTGCTCGTCTGCCCCCTTGTAACATAAAAAAAAAATATACAATACTGGCTATGATCGCGACTTCGTTCGGTATCACTTTTGTTTATTAGTCATTACTGCCACTCTAGTATTTTATAAATAATTATATATTTTTGTCAATAATCAACAGGTCATCGTATTTCGCTCACTAACCTTTTTGCCTACAACGCCTTTGCCCAGCAGTAGGAGAGAAAAGGCTGTGGATGATGACTTATGGTTTTGTGTCATAAGCGAATTATACTGTAGCTAATTTCATACAAGTATCACGTTCATTCTTCGTTCGGTGTGTAACTAAATGGAAGACCGGAATCTGATGACACACTCTATTGTCTGAAGGACTTATTTCATGTCTGCTAGATAAAGTATCCAACGTTGTATTATAGCATAGCCGAGGTAGCAAAATCAGTTGCCAGCATCTGAGACTATCGCTCGGTTGAGCACTTCTTGTCGTGACCGGATGAAAGAGGAGTGACCCATTCTAACACTGGTTTTCAAATATCTGACGTCATCCGCGTTTCGGAAGACACGTCAAAACTGTGATGACATTGACAGAGTTACATTAAGCAATATTGTAGAGGTTATGGGGGTTCTGGGGTTGACGTCAGACGGCAGTCGGTCAGCTTATCTCTCCTCACAACCACATCCTCTGCAATTAAAGCGGACCCTGGTTCTTCTTGTCGTGTCGATGGGCGGTAAGAAAGATGAAAAGAAACTATTGAAGATAAAATAATTGTCTATAGTATATATAAAGTAGGTTTTCAAGATATTTCAATTCACAACTTGCAAGTGTTCGCAATTGTAACTTGATGATCACACCTTCCCGGAGTTGTGCCAGTGGCTCTCAATTACAATATTTTTAAGATTTACAATTCTGCACTACATTACTTTGATCTATCTCGTATGGCTTAGCCATCGCACGCAATATAAACCTACAAGAATACGTTTTTTTTTTCGACATCACTGTGGCTTACGATGCTTTACGCAGGAGCCATCGACATGTATACATTTTTACAACATTATGTCAAAGCGTTGTCATGGCGACCTTATAAATAGTGTCAAATATAACAATCAAACTCTTCAATTTCATTTACATGAATAGATTTACCTTAAATATCGCAAACCCAGCAGCTGCGCACGCGGCCAACACCACTCCGCCGAGAGTGGAGCTGCCCGTAATGCCATCCATGTACGCCAACAACGCTATACCCGTATCACATAAGATCGCTGCGACTATCTGTGAACAAAAAAAATTGGTTGTCTGTAGAGACTGTTTACGGACGATAATTTTACGGGATGACCCCGAACGCTTAGGCCGATCGTCGCTCCCTATCGCTTGTTGCGCGCTGTAGCTCACACGCCCGGCTCAAGCGGAACGTGACAATGAGTCATGTTTTTTCTTGCGTGCAGCCGGCGTTGATCGATTTATAAGACGTTATCACATCAAAATATTTGTTACTAGCTTTAATCTGTGACTTCATCCGCGTTGTTTTCTCCGACTTTTATACAAACTTTCAACCCCCCATTCCACCACAAACAAATATAATTTTTGCGACAAAAAGTAGCCTATGTTATTCTCCAAGGCCCAATCTATCTCGTTTGTAGATTTTGGGGTACCGGGGGTGACGTCAGACGGCAGTCGGTCATCTTAACTCGTCCCACAGTCAAATCCTCTGCTATTTGAGCGAACCCTGGCACTAAACCGGGAAAATGCTATGTAGATGAAGGATGAATTAAAACTATATTTTACATAACAAAAATAGAGTTTTCTTTTACGGATACTCAATTACAAGAAAAAACGCGCGTGCAAAATTGAATAAAATTTCAGTATCGTCGCTTTTTTCAAATTTCGAACTTAAATCGCGCCCGCAATGTTGTATGAAATTCTACAATTGTCGCCATTTTCAAATTTCGAATTTAAATCGCGCCCGCAATGTTGTATGAAATTCCATAATTGTCGCCATTTTCAAATTTCGAACTTAAAACGCGCCTGCAAAGTTGTATGAAATTTCATTATGGTTTTGTTTTTAAAATTCGAACAGGAGACACAGCTTCACAAAAAAAAAATTGGTTCAGAAATGACTATTTCATTATATTTATAAAATAGTGAAAAATGGTAAAAGTAAAAATGAATACGTTTGTGTTATTAGTATTTTTTTATTTTACCTCTTGGGCTGTATGCCTGTGTTACCGTTGCATTATGCAAACCGAACAAACATAATGTAACTTTTAATATTCATGAAATTATAAATAATTTTCCTATATTATATTTTGATTTATTTCCCAGCATTTTTTTTGAGAAAAACACTATGTAAAAACAACAATTGCCTAACTCGTATTTTTAAAATTTCAAACTCTACTCGTCCGGCAATTGGTCGTTTTCTGCACCTCGGCAACAATGTACTACTACATACGTACCTAGTTATTACCTGAACGGTCAGTTGAAAATTTACTATTGAAACATAGCCGACACTATATTAAAGAGGCCACCTTACGGGCAGACAGACGGACGGAAGGACAGAGCGAAATTATAGGGGTTCCTTGTAGCACTACGGAACCCTAAAAACCGGAGGAATTTTTCCGAAAACTACCCACACGTTTCACACCCGCTATGCTTCGGATACATAGATAATATTTTATTCAACTTTACTTCGCTTCAAGTGCGGAGTAGCACTTTACATTAACAACAAACAACAAATGGAATTATGGAACGTACAAACAGAACAAGATTTATCATGTGCGAGACTATTTGGTATGGATAAACTTCCTTAGAACATAGATGAAAATAGAATATATCGGTTAGAGCAGAAAGTCATAACTTAGAGAAACAGTCGGTTCGTGACGGAGTCAACCTCGGTCTATGTTGGCTTGGTGCCATTGTTTTCAATTCTAAACGCATGCGGAGAGAAAATGTACTATAACAAAAAGTGAAAAGGCGTTATAAAGGCGTCTGGAGATGGAATAAAACTTTCCAAAGACTTTAATTTTCTCCAGGTATATTGAAGCTTAATAATTTCATAAATCAAACCTGGGTAGATTCTAAAGGTTCATCAGAGACCCTAGAACGAATATTTAGAACCATTCGAATCGAAGAGTCGACTTTGAAAATATTCGTACTGGGCCCACAGCAGAACCTCCCTAGTGTCAACGTGAGTTGCATTAGCATTGATTAAAAGGCACAAAATTAGTTATTAATTTTTATATTACTAAATCTTAATTTCTTAAATTTTTAAAATTAATTACTACCTTTAATGGTTCCTTCGTCTGCAACGCGATGGACCCGGCACCCGCACGGTGAATCCATGGAATGCTAAGAAATTCGTCTCTATAAAGCTGGAGCGACTCTACTTGAAGCAGTTTTAATATAGTCTTCGACTGTGTAATACGCCTTTCGAATAAGTGTGGTTTTTAATATGTTTCTTAAATGTAACTTGATTCGAGTTCAATATGGCATTTGGAATTTTGTTAAAGAAGCGTATACTTGCACGCACAAACGATTTCTGTGCCGTACCCAGATGCACAAACGGAGTCACAAGTTTATTTCTGCTTCTAGTAATCCTGTCATGCATATCACGTTGTGCGCATGCCCATCGTGCCATTATTGTGAATCCTTTGTCCATGTGGTAAAGTACAGTTGTGTTTCTAGGCGTAGGACCTCTAAACAGCGAATAAATATCAGAGATAATATATAACCATCTATACATAACGTTGGTTGGTTGTCACCAAACAGGACTTAGCCTTTTTACTAACATGAAAGAGAAAACCCTAAAATAATTATTATGCAAATTATCACACGACGGTTTCTTTATACCTAAATACGTGCTATATTTTACAAATATTATAAATGCGAAAGATTGTACACATGGATATATGGATGTTTGGCGCTCTGTCACGGACAAAATACTGAATGGATTTTAATAAAACTTTACAATAATATACTTTATACATCAGAATAACACATAGGCTATAAATGATAAAGACGTTATTATTTTTTTTCAAGGGGGCTGACGAGCAGGCAGCAGGCACCGAAGTGCCTACCGGCGCCCATGGACATCTGCACGACCAGAAGGCCAGCAGATTAAATGGAAAAAGGTTTTGTGCTGGACACCGGAATGGTAAGTCTGAGGATAGAAGTAAATGTAAATCAGTTATGTACACATAAGTATGAGCAATTTGTTTATATATACAAAAACAGGGTTAATGGCAGTAAAATGCGATTCCATTAAGGGGTGACAGTAGAGATCATTAGCTATTAAATTGACTAAGGTTACATTGATCAAAAATGTACCGATGTCAAAAAAAAATCTCTTTCGCATAAACTTTGTATGTATTTATAATGTGGTTTATAATGTTATGGTTATCTGTCAATTTTTTTTAACTAGCATTTAATCATGTTGAAGATAATTTAGGGTGACGTAATTCTTTTATTCACATTCTTTGTAAGCCTCGAGTTCCTGTTATTGAAGCCTTTAAAGTTTGACGGTAGGAGGTTGGACTGCAATTTGTAAGGTCGTCGGCTCAAACCACGTTATGTAGTCGTCAAGGCCACTCCTTATACAGACTTTAATACAAAGGTTTACCGTCTAGGCATATCAAAAACGTTCTAATTTTCGAGGATTTTCTTTTCATGACTTTGTATATGTTCCTAAAAATTAATCAGACCTAGTAGAAGTTGCAATTCTAAGCCAACCATGCATGTTAATTCTAAATCAAAATTGTTTTAAATAAAACGTGAATGTAAATTTCAGATTAACTGATTAATATAGTTTTGTAATTTTTACGTTTTTGGGACTTCGGACACAGGTTGGCAGGTCTAGGAAGAACATGTCCAGGTGGAGATTCACAAACGATATTAATCTGAGCTGTTTGTGCTGTGCAACTCGAACAATGTGCCATCTTATATCG